>VXAX01004754.1:259690-356960 GCA_013399835.1 Leptocoma aspasia
TTTTTTTTTTTTTCCCCACTCATAGCATGAATTTATTCTTCACACTTTCTCACATTTTTTTCTCAACATCAGGAGAAAGATTTTAATGTGAGAGTGACTGAGCACTAGCAGAGGGCGGTGTTAGAGTCTCCAGCTTCAGACACTAAAAAGCCACCTGGACACTAAAAAGTCCTGAGCAGCCTGCTCTGGGTGACCCTGCCTGAGCAGGGGAGTTGGTACAGACAGCCTCCAGCAGTCCCTTCCAGCATCAACAATTCTTTGATTCTGTGATTTTTTTTCCTTTAGTTCACTTTCTCCTGTCATCACCCTCCCACTCTTACTCTTTTTCCCATTAATATCCACTGCCTCAATTGCCTCACTCCCACCTTGTTGTCTCACTTCTTACTCTTTATCTATTTTTTTTCTCTCAGATAGTGGAAGAAGATTCTGCCCTTGTGAAGTAACTGGGGAGGGTACATGTTTGACAATTGGAGCTAATAATCAGGTCCTACTGAAGCACTTTCCTTCTCCATAGTAATGTGGGACGAGAGGCACTACAGGAGAACATCATCACCATGGCCAGAGGACATCAAGTGTACACAAGATCAGATATACTTTGTGTAATGAGTAAATTGCACCATTTTTGTCAAAATAAGTATGGTTCCCTCTGTCACAAGGGCTGCTTACATGCTGGAATTAAATGTATGCCTCATTTTTGGGACAGCCATATATATTGTAACTATACTGCAAAATCAAGTTGTATTTTTTTTCTTAAAATCCTGATTTTTAAAACTAATTGTAAAGGGTGATAAAGAGACATTACATAGGTTTAGAAGCCAAAACCATAACAGGAATCTAAGAACAAGCTTCAAAATAGCTCAGCCCCTTTAAAAAAAACAAAACCAAAAACAACCTCAGGTTAAGTCCCTTTCACAAACAAAACTGGAACAGAAGTAAATAACAGAACAGATTATGTGTCCATATTTTCCAGAAACAAGTCTCACCCCCACCAATTCTTCTCAGTTTTGTCCTGTGAATAAATTCATCAGCAACTTTAATTGGACATCAAATTACAAAGCTATCTGTCTTGACTACCTGTCCCAGAAGCCAAACTATTACTGACCATGCTCCTGGGGAAGAGGGATAACTACTTAGTCTAGCTGTGGAAACTTCAGCCAAACCCTGGAGGGAAGAAAAGGCTGTTTTCCCTTCTGCATCACCTGTCCCAGCGAGGGCATGTGGCGTTCCTGGGGGACAGCATCATCAGCTCAGGAAAGCTCTTCCCTGATTCAAAAAGCTGAAACACACCATGAATAAAAGTTAGAAAAAAAGCTTTTCATGCTCCTTCTTCTTGCCTCACAGGCTCTGAGCTTCCATCCTGGTACTCAATGAACACTGTTTTAAAATATTGAGTCCACTGCTTATATCCATAAAACTAAAAATTCAAGGCTGTTATGAAATGAAATATTAAACAGTGTTTCAGGATTGCACTATGGTGACTACTTAAATGAGAAAAGAATAATCTGTCTGAAGGAAGAAAGAGTGAGCCCAGTCCTGAGGAACAATACCCACTATACCTTTGGGCCTTTTCCACAAGTCCCCTACTTCTCACTAAGAGATTAACCCAGGGTCTGTTTTAAGAAATTTTGATGTACCTCACAGAAAATTCCCTGACTACTGCTAAGCAGCGCTAGCTGTTAAATTCAGTTGAGTTTATAGCTGTCATGTTATATGCAGGGGCCATACATTGCTGCACTTTGAATACAGGGAGACAGACAACTCTGTAGCTTTGGAATTTCCTGAGAGCACATGGATCACAACAGGTGACAATGGGAGAGATTTCCCAGGATATTTATGCTTTTTTTTTCCTTATTCTACTGGTATTTTTCAGCATTTCAATACACAGCAAAATCCATATCCATCAAGGTGAAAGATTTATGTATTCTTAAAAAAATTCCAATTTCAAAAATAATGCCACAGTCCTGCATAATCCCATCTTTTGTTTGCTAAGTCCGCTTCCCAGCAAAAGCCCTGCATTCCAACAATTGCTTACTTTCTTGTTACAGTCTTAGCTGCAGTGCCTTGATAAATAGATGTTTCCATGGAGATGACAAATGAGTATCATCCATGTTGCAATGAGATTCAGATTTCATCTTGAACCATTAGCTTTCAAACCACAGCTTATTCATTATTCATTTGCAGTAAGGAAATGGCTGAAACCCAGTACATTACAGCAGATTAAAATCTGTGCATGCAGTCTAGAAGAAAGTGCATTTATCACCATATAAAATGAACATAACTCCCTGGGATTAAAATAATGATCCCTGAAACTGTCCTAAAGACCTAGAAAGATTTTCCCCTCAATTAAGAGGATGCCTACATAAACTATGGAAATTGAGACACATTTTAACTATTAAAGCAAGCAGGGGACTTTCAGGAGGAAAAAAACCCCAGCAGATGGCATTCAACTGTTTTTCAAACTGTTAGAATTACACTAAATGCTTTTCAGAAACAGGCTCAAAACCATAAATCATCAAAACTTATTAGCTTAGTAGGACATGTAAATTTGTGCGCCCTTTTGACCGTTCTTGTGTGTGAAACCAGTATCTGCATTCCATTCAGAAAATGCCTTTCTTCTATGACTGGCTGGCAGATGACTGGGGTCTTTGGCAGCTCTGAGGGAGCCTAAGATGGAGAAGAAGAAAATATTTTCAGTTTTTTATATAATTAAAAATTTGCACAGTGGCTGCAGTTATTTTTAAAAAGGACCTTAAAGCTCATGAAAGCTTTCCACTTAGCAGGAATGCCTAGTTTTGTCTGCTCAACTTAAGAGAAATATTTGTTCTTTTATATTTAATAAATTAAAGGCAGTATAGTTATAAGATGGACAATTAAAATAATATACAGTACCAATGCACTCCATCAAAACATTTTTTCAGTCATATGTCATGGGCTGGAAGGAAGAAAAAAGTCAGTGCGTTGTTATTACTACAAGTAGCACACACTGAAAGAATTTTTTTTTTCTGCACTTCCGCATGTAAGGGCTTCAAATTTATGGTAATTTGAAGAACATGAAATACTCTTTCTTAATTGCTGGCCTAAGACTGGCCTACTTGGAAGGAAGGAATCTGATCAATGCTTGAAAGGCTCAGCAGGCACAAGCACAGCAGTGTCACCTAACATTTACTGGCTGCTGTTGTCATTGCTCATAACAGCATTCAAATTCACTGTAATTGAGGTAGGCAGGAAATTTCTGGCTGATTTTGAGGTGGGAGCTGTCTATATGTATATGACCTGAAGGACATTTTGCCTGGAGGAAAGTTATCGTGCATCTGATCCAGGGAAAAGAAACAGGACATACAAAAGTGGGACGTCCTCCACACTTGCCCTGGTTAACAACATCCATGCTCCTGCTGTCTGAGCACTGGAGTTGTCCTGGGAAAATCATGTCAATTAGAGTAAGTTATAACCAATTATGTGCCTCTGCATTTGAATTATTGTCCATTAAGAACTGACCTGAGTTTACAGAACACATTTCATTCCCATGATAGGCTTAATACCAGTGTGACAAGAGGTCGAAGGGTAACAAGAAACGATAAACCAGGATTACTTTGACACGTAGGAAGGGGACAGTGAGCAGCAGCTCATTTTTTCCCCACTAACACGACATGCCATTTTCATACTACTGCTATCTCACCTAGTTCCTCAGATTACCATGAAGCTGGAACAACCACACGCTCCAGTGCACAAGCAGCCATCTCCATAATGTCTCTTCGTATCTCACAGGGGAGGCTTTAGCCGAGCATAGCATAGGGATGAGATGAGGCAATCAATAAAGGCCAAACTTTATTCACATCAAGAAATATGCAGGCAGTCGAGACAAAGCACTGAGCTCTTCCTGTGCAGATTGTCTCATGTGGAGTAGGACATCTACTAAATGACCTTTTCTGCAGAAATGAATTTTCCATGGTCTTTTTTGTTGCTGCAGTGGGGAGAGTTAACCCCTACCCAGCCTTTGCAAACCTTTGAGGATTTGATCCACCACATTTAATTTAGAGAGTTTTTCTACTCTGAACTCAAAGTAGAATTTGCAATTGAATTTGTCCATTATTGTAATTCACAGCAGTTCATGCCTGGAGCTGCCTCAGGTTTGAAGTGAGACATTTGGGATGCTGGCTGTCAGAAAATGGATTTGTTTCTCAGACCTAACTCTTATTTGGCAGGAAATGCTCCCTGTTCATCATGCTCTTCATTTGCTTCTGAGCACAGATTCATAATAACCATGACAGTGTGTTTTCACTCACCAGCACAAATTGTAGCCTTCAGAGGAAATAAAAGCAACAGGCAGATAGACAAAGCCATGGAAACCTTTCAGCATAGCACAGTGAGGACTCCAGCATCGAGCTAGATGACCAACAGAGTGAAACACATGCTCTTTTTCTTTGAGAAGAAAAACAAGAAACCCCAGGATGAAACAAGGTGTTTCAGATACAATGTCTTGCAGTATTTTTTTGTACCTTCCTAAGATAAACACACAAAAGATCCCAACTTTTGGTGATATTTACTGAAGCCAAAATGACCGCTGTGAACTCAGTGTAGAGTACACTGGATCTTCTGAAGGACAGTGTGATGTTAAGTGTAATGTTTGCAAGTACTCGTTTAACCTATAACTGCTCTCTGCTTGCTCTCTCACACATTTCCATAAACCTGTGTGTATCATTTGCTACAGCCTTAATCTTCCCCAACTGGACACAGCGATGTAACTCCACAGGTAGACAGCACAAGACACTGAATCCATTAAGAAGTGAGCATACGTGGTCCTTCAGCACAAAAGTCACTGCAGCCACTGGTGCAGGAGGAACCTTTGCTGTCCTACAGCTTCCTCTGGTATTATTTTCAATTAGGTGCTGTCATGCTCAAATATACTTGACCTTTTGAAATCTGCAGCTTTCAATTCATTCAACAAACATACTTCTGTATTTACTACCGTTTAAAATACCTTAGAGCATTAAAAAATCTGGAAATTTAGCTAATGTCCGTGGGAAAAAAAGAACACATACACTTATATAACTGATAATTTCTAAGGTGACAGTGAAGTTTGAAAATCACATCCTTAAAAGTCCAGAACGGGAAACTGAGATGCAGGAAGGGCTAATTGGCAGCAATAAAAGACTAATTAATGTACTAAGTCCCAAGAGGGAACAAAGGTTCACACCCTTGTAGCATTTG
Organism: Leptocoma aspasia; assembly: GCA_013399835.1. Taxonomy (NCBI): domain Eukaryota; kingdom Metazoa; phylum Chordata; class Aves; order Passeriformes; family Nectariniidae; genus Leptocoma; species Leptocoma aspasia. The sequence continues at coordinate 264,899 of VXAX01004754.1, forward strand.
GGCTATACAGATTTAACTCCTAGTCCTAGGAATAAACCCCTGTAGGTTCAGCTCCAAGCTCAGTTTCAGTTGGACATTCCAGCAGCCACCACGTGATTTGTTCTGGTTTAATCAATGTTTTATAATTCAGATATATTTTTTGTACATTTACAAAGTGTTCTGAGTTTGGATAGTGTTGAGTAAAAAGCACAATACAGACAAGGAAGTTAATTTTCCTTGAGCACTAAATCTTCTACTTTATATATATAAAAAGATATGAAATGTTTATCAATGAAAATTATTTAGCCTTGTTCAATGGCATGACAGTAAAGCAAGAATACATAATCTGCAGAAGAAGTTTGCACTAACATTATCCCTTTTCCTACTAGGAAATAACTGGTCAACAGAACGCAGTTTTTACTGTGAAGCTGTATAGTACTGTGATCCCAGGGCAAAAATCAGCATTTGAAGCACAGAAACTTTGATTTATTTGAGTTGAACTCACATTACATGGGGAGAAATGAGTTTATTCCCATAGTTCAGCCAAGCACAGTTAACTGAAAGCAGAAAATCTTTAAACAACATGGCCCCATGAGGCAGGTAGGAAACCCCAGAGCATCTGTGTGACACCATAGTAAAGTCTTCCTGCCTACATGAAGCCAAACTCTGTTTGGCTGCACCATCAAAACTATGGGCCATTGTCACCAAAGCCTTCTACCAGTGTCTGCTTGGCAGAAAAAGACTCAACTATGTCTTCTCCCCAGCTTACAAAAACAGGAGAAACATAGCAAAAGTAGGAACTGCTCATCTGTAGATTCACACTGTGGAATTTCTTCCCCAGTATTCTATCTAGTGCACCTTATCTACTTTTCTTCTTTCCTTCTCAGCTTTCCCCCACAACCTGACAGAAAGTAATGGACTCAGGGATCTCTCAACTGAAAAATTGTGGAAGAAACTGCAGTAGGATGGAAAGGTCAGGGCTATGAGCGTTACAGTCCTGAAATTCCTGGAAGGACCAGGCTTGAAACCCTCCTGTCATCTCATGGTGGCAGAAGCCCAACGTGAGTCAGGGGAGAAAAGTTCAAAATGTGTGACGTTCCTGTGAGTGCAATCACAAGCCCTCACTCACGCAGTCCATATTCACCAGGCAGAAGTGGGGCCAAGCACACAGCTTCTGACCACTGAGTTTTGTCAGCTTTGAAACCAACCTTCATGGCTAAAAGGCTTGCTGTACAGAAGCATGTACAGCTGCTGTACAGCAAGAATGTACATATAATGTACATATAATCTTCATAGTTTCCAACCTGTTGGATGATGAACTGTACCCAGAATGGACAAAGTACCACTATGGTACCACTGCAAGGAAGAATCACTTTGATTTTAAATTATTACTCTCTTCTGAAAGAGATCTTATTTTGGTCTCATGAAACCTGATTTTCCTAGTTTCTTCTCTGCAGAAAGGAGAATTTATGCAATGTGTAGAGCTGGCTGCACTAGGTATATATAACATTTCGGATCATCCTCTTTAATGATCATGTTGAGCTCTTAAACCATTTGCCATCATTTCACATCAATGTCAGTCCAGAAAACAGCAGGGAAATCTTCAGCAGCAGCTAGTCAGCCAATTCTCTGTTACCAGGCAGGATATAAGCCAAACAACTGAAGTGCTTTATAAGGAAGATTTAGCCCTTCAGTATTTTGGAGAAGGGACTACACCAAGGTCAAAGGAAAGCCTTATTTCACTCCCTATGAAAACTCCAATTTGCTCAGATTTTACGGGGTGTGTGCATTATTCAAATATGCATCCCATAGAAGCATATTTGTATCTAATAATGTCTTTTTTTAATGCTCTGCCTCCATAGGGCAATTTCCAGCTCCAGAAAGTGCAAAGCAATACTGAGGAGAATGTGCCTCTCCCAGCTCTATAACTCAAGGAACTGAAAATCCCTTTTTCCATGTGCAATTGCTGCTCCAGCCACCAGATGCTACTGCAGCATTAGAATGGGAGCCGGGAGCTGCGGCTCCTCACAGTCCCCTACTGTGGAATGGACACCACACAGCCTTTAACTACATGATCATACACTGCCTCATGCCCTGAGCTGCTGTCCTTTTGAAGAGGATAATCAAGAAAGCTTAGTTATCTGTAGAACCCTTCTTCATTTGCTGAGAAAGCTGGCAGGTATGTAGTGAACAAAATGAGATGGCAGGGGAAGAGGAAGGTGTCGTGACTGAACACAGTGAAGCTGAGCTGTTAAAGAGACTGGTGAAAAGGGCTGCAGGGCTGTGAGCCCTTGGGGTACAGACACACCATTCTGGCTACCCAGAATCAGAGGATGTTTGAGAGACTGCATGTCATCTCTCCATGCCTCTGTTCCTTCTGTAAAATGGAGATAATGCCTGCTAACACCTCTGAAATGACTTTTTAAGTATTAAAGAGTGGTTCTAACATATTAATGCATTTACACATGAACTACTAATAGCAGTAAGAGTCAACACTGGACAGTATAGAGAATTAAAAAATGGCTATTCAATGCATAGCTATTAATGTAATTTTTTGCTATTAAAAAAAACCCTAAATATGTACAAAACTCAATAAAGAAACTGTATCGGACATGTTTTAAGGATCTTTGACAGCAATATATATTTAAAAGGCAGCAGCACAACTTAAGCTCCAACCTCCTTCTAGCTTCATTGAAGGAAAAATTCAGAAGCCAAGGTTAAGGAGAGGTGTTTGCCTGTAAGAAAGCCAGCACACCACGGTCACTGCTCTGGCTGTCTGGAATAAGGAGAAAGATGGCCACGGTATCTCATGGATGGCCAGATCACATGAACGAAGGCAAACAGAGAACAAGAATGGGTGAGAACCTAGGGTGAAGAGTTCAAACAAGTATGCAAACCACACAGAAACCCTAGATTTAACACTTAACCCTTCAGCCATTTGCAGTCATTTTCCCCTTCATGTTGCAGCCCCAGTGAATGCCTGATAATCTTTGCATTATCTCCCTCCCCATTTCATACCATCAAAACATGACTGTTCACTGTCAACCAGAGGGCTGGAATCATGCAGAGATGCGGGAACTGAAAGCTCCACAGCTCTTCCTCCTTCTATGGCAGACCTGTGTTTTGTATAGCAGCCACTACCTGCTCAGAGTACAGCAGCACAGCAGGAAAGCAGCAACTGTCTGTGAGGCTGATCTCTGCCACCACAGAGTGAAAAGAAGAAGGAGAGGCCCAGGAGTACAATTAGTACCTTAACTCATTCAAAGCAAAATCATCTTATCACCAAATTGAAGGTAATCATACCACAAGAGAGAGCAATTACGTTTTTTCCTTTTTTTTTATCTTTAGATTGCAATGTCCTGACAAGCAATCAGGCTCAAACATTTAAACTCAACATGAAGAAACAGTCCCTTTCTGTGATCTTATTTCCTTTAGATAGTATTTTTCCTTCATCAAAAATAAGTTCTTACCCTTCCCCACTGATTCTCAGCTCCTTTCTAGAATCACAGTCAGTCCAACAAGATCAAAGCAGAGCTTCTGTCCTACTGCCTTCCAGCAACTGTCCTGCCCTGTCAGAGCTTCAGCCTTGCCTGAGTCATTTAAATGTATGGCACACAGATGCCTTTCCTCTCATCTTTCCTTTTTCACCTTCTGTCAGAGAAAACAAGAGCCTGTGAAACAGGCCAGTTTCCCTCCATTGCTTTGCTCTGCAGATTCCGTAAAGAGATGTGGCTAAAATGGCATCACTAAGCTACCCAAGCATGAGGGATTGCTTCTGTCTTTACAAGTGCCCGGAGCACAGTGCTGAGGGGTGCAGAATTGGAATGGGGTAAATAACAGAAGAAAGAAGGTCCAAGAGTGAGATAGAAAGTGGTAAAGGGGGAAAGATCACTTCTCAAAAGCACAAAAGGATGCAAAGGTCAAAATCCTTCTGGATGAGGAATCCAAGGTTTGGTAACTTTTCCCAATGATTACTCACCAGGACCTTATTGCCAGGACTGGCTTGTGGTTGACTAAAGAAGGAAAGGGTTTATCATTTCATCTTGAATGTTACCAAAGTTTCATAAGATTTTTTGATGCAATGGGAGAGTTCTACTCTATTTTCTTAATTAAATTTTGCAGACTGTTTTTCTGATATAAGCCACAACGACTTTACAGAGACAAAGGCAATGGAATGAAAGAATAATATAAATGTGTTTTCACCTGTGTCTGGGAGACAACAGCAGCTGCATCTTAAGGTTTCCTATATATTACCACAACTACATGCATCAAATATTGAGTTTTGATTATTGATTAATCTACTAATTGATTATTCTACTCATGAAAGGTTAATAGAATTTATTAATAATAATAGAATAATAATATAATTTCTTTTTCTACTAATTCACAATTTACTGAAAACCTACAGGTAGCAGGTAAAGAGTTCCCTGTTTTGCCCAAGTAAAGCCCTGAACCAGCCTAGGGATCTTCAGTGGCTTCGAAACTTGAACATCTTGCTCTGTGGAAAAAGTCTATTACACAGTTCTGGTCTTGGCTGTTCCACCATATCAGAAACCAGACAGAGAAATTGCCGAGCATCTTCTGTCGACCCAGCCCTCTAAGTGAAAGCCACTTATCCCTCTCTGGGGTCTTGATCTTCTGTCAGTGTCTCCATTTTCCTTGTATTGCTGGATTATAAAGCAATCCTCCTGACCTACCCTTCCAGACGTGGTTACTGCTGGGCTGAGAGGAGCAGCTGGAGGCTTCAGGAGAGGAGTACAAATGCTGCAGTTTCCTCTGCCTTGTGAGAACAGGCTGCAGTTCTCAGCCTCTGTAGGTGCCTCAGAAGATCTTCAGGCCTGGAGGAATCTAGAGTGCTGCTCATCTCCTACAGAAGGGGTACGTATTCAGAAAATAGTGCCTCTAGCTTCATTACCAAACTCTGTGAGCTTCTTGAAGAGAGTGATTTGAGGAAATGATAAAATTCCAACACTTCACAAAGAGAGGGATATTAGAAGCAACAGTTCTATTTCTTGTAAAGACTTTGCTACTCTTAAAGGGTAACAAAAGTGGTGAGAAAAGACATCATTTCACTAAGTTAAACTTGAACAGAATTTAAGCACCTGACACAAAATCCTGCAACTCCCAGCACAGTTCAGCGGGAGTATTTTAAGGCTGTTTCAAGCAATGCCAGAAGAAATTTCACTTCTTTCTCTGAGATTCTACATCACACTTACAGCAATCACATTTTAACCATGGAAAACCTTTGAGAAGTAGTACTCAGCAGGCCTAAAAAAAGCATTGCTGATTGCAATGGAACTTGACTGCCATTTTCTATTCAGAGACCCTTTCAGTTCGTGCAGTGCATGGTGTTATGCAAGGCAATTTTACAGTTATAATGAAGTTTAAAATAACTGAGAGACAATCTAGAAAAAAAAAAAAGAGCATATGCACTAGGTATTTCTTATGCATTTCCTGTTCAATATAAGTAAGGCCTCCCAGCTATATCCTGATACACTGGTAGAGAAGTATGACTTTTTTTATACAATTAACCACAAGATTTGGATCCTAACTCATTCACTCTGAACTTAGAGCTGTTTAAATTCCTGAATGATACTTATTTTGCTTCAAAAGCATTTTCTTACTTCTTTAATTTCGCCAAGTATGATAGCACAATAAGGTGAACAGGAAATGCTAGGAACCAGCAGCACAAAGCATCACAACTCTCTGCCATGAAAAGAAGGGACAAGCCTCTCCTGTGGAAGAGAGTGACTGCCTGGGAAGGGAAAGTAGCCCCTGATGAGTCTGTGCTGCTGCAGAGACACTGCTTCCAATGGCACCTTGTAAACTTAAAACTATTGTGGAAATCTCTACCGTGTGCTCTTGTGACAGCAGAACAGACCAATACTGAGGCTTTCACATGCATGTCAAAATAATATTTTCCAAAAGGTACCCTTTAGAAGAAGCAAGAGCAAAATGGAATCCTTTTTTCAACTTTAATTTTCATGCAACAGTAAAACTGTGGATGAGGGTGGAGGCAGTTGGATTTGGATAGGATTTGCTGATCACTCACAGTTTGTTTTTTCCTCTATGACCACAAAACTGCTAATAAAGCAGGATATGGAAGACAAAGCCACAGGAGTTCTCCTGCATATCAGTGTGTACATGGGAAATGATAAATTCAAAACACTTAAACTTTCTGACTTTAGTTTGACAAATGACTATTATGTATCTGAAAGACGCAGGGAACACCTGTGGATTTTCAGCAGCTGTCAGTGAGCTGACACCATTCCAGCAGAATACCCAATGCTTAGGAAGGCATGCTAAATTACTTAAATGTTGGTAATTCTCTACCCTTCCAAAGTTCCTAAAAGCTGCTGAGTTGGTGCCTGTGAAGGACAAACACGTCGCATTACAGTTCACCTGGAAAGAGCCACAGAGCAGAACCAAGGACTGTCCCATGGGACAGCTCCTGGGCAGCAAAAGGGTGTCTTGTGCCCTTCCATCCCCCAAAGGACTCCTCTTTCCTTCTTCACCTTCACAGGCCTTTGGAGGACTAGGGAGGTCATCTGATACTTTTCAAATAGTTGACTTGCAAAACAGTGCCATAGAATTCCCACTTTCCAAGGCAAAACTCTCAGCCAAGCATCTCAAGGAAAAGTCATAGGTGTTACAGGCCTGAAAGCTTTCACATATGAGCTGCCTATTTTACACATGGCAACAGGAGCTTTCTATGAATCTGTGAAACTTTAGGAAGCCTGCTGCAAGGGCCTCGATCATCTATACCTTAAGAGAGGCTTAGTCAATTTTCTTTGCACACTTCTTTGTCTATGTTCTTTTCCAATGCAACAAACCTTTCCAAGCAGAGGGAAACTGCAGAGGGAAACTCCAAGTTCAGTTTTATTAAGTAATCTAATTGCATTCCCAATTCTAGTTTCTGATCAACCCTACTTAAAATATGTATTTAAATGCTACTTCCACACAGAAAGAATGACAAAAAAAATTAGTATCAAGAAACATAATTGCAGGCAACAAAGCATTATTGAAAAGCATTTTCATTCTCTTTTCTTTTTTCCCATCTGCAATATTTCTTCTAGAAGAGCAGTTAAAATGCCAAGAAGTGCCATTCTAATTCAGGACCTCTCCAGGTACATTTGACATTTTAGAGCAGCTCAGTCTCATTTGCCTCTTTGCCTGTCTGCCTCAGCAGCCACCCACTCAAATATTTATACTCCAGAGATCAGTACAGAATCAGACTTTTTGTCAATTGTCATTTTCTCCTTCTTCCCTTCCACTAGAATGAACAACACCCTTTTCCATCACTACACAGTGACTGAGCTTTTATTTTTCCACACTTCAAGACAGGAAATACATGCCTGACTTTTTGTTTAAACCAACAACTGCATTTCACCGCTTCTGTTTTTAAAACCTTCTATGCAATCATATATAAAAAAAAAAAAAAAGGCAAAATTACTTACAGAATGCTAAGTTTGTCTTCTGGATAAAGAACAGGACAGTGGCTACATATTTCATCCATAACTACAGGCATAACTGATTGGAGAAAAACAGGGGGTTTTGTTGTCCAGAACCTGTGACTTGGATGATTGAGATAACATGGGCTAAAAGCCATCCTTAGTTTGGTGGTTAAACAAAAGGAATTTAAAGCATCCTTTATCAAATCACACAAATGGAAAGGAGAGGACTAAATAGTAGCTGTAAAAGAAAAAAAATCAAACAGCAAAGAAATAAGATAAAGGAAAATTCCCGCTTCCAACAACTCAGGATACTGAATATTAAGAAAATTGAGACCAAAAGCAGTAGTATAGGTTCTCTATGGATAAGGATGGCAAATTTGTTAATAGAGAAGCAGAAAAGGTTTGTCTATCCTCCATTTCAGAAGTGGCAGAGAAACTACTGCATTAAGTCATGACAGAGTGTGTTCCAATCCCTTGAAAACTGAAGAGAGTATCAGGAAGTAGCTACTACCAACAAAAACACCACCAAAACCAAACCAACCAACCAAACAAAAAAGAACCAATAACAACAACAAAAAAAACCACCCTAAAAAAGCCCTACACTTTCAAAATCAGAAGAGCTGGATAAGTATCATCCAAAAATCTAGATGAAACTAAAGAATAGTCTATCTTGATGAAATATAAATCTCTGGGTGCTATAGAATCTTTTAAAGCCTGGAAGGGTACCAACCAAAAACAAAATGTCATCTCAGATAACACTGACAGATAAATTTCATTAGCCTGACACTTCTCCTGATAAATGTAATACACTGAGGAAATAAAGAACTAGAAGATCTGTGTATATAATGAGTGTTGGTCGATGCAATCCTGTGGAAAAAAATCCATTTTGTCAAATAAACTTGGTTTTACTTTCTGACAAAATAACAATTTGGTTGATTAAGGTAACTACATAGATGCATCTGACAAAGTTAAATTGGATACCTGAGTTGTTATAGCATAGCATTCTGATAAAAAACATCAGCAGTATTCAGCATCAGTAACACAAGTAATAACTGGATTAAGACGGCAGATAACAGCTCCCAAACAGTAGCTGCAACTGGGAAATCACCTTGAAAACACAGCATTTCCAGCAGGGATCCACAGAGACTGGCAGCTGGGCTCAATGTTTAACGGCAATTTTCTTTTTCAGTCAGTGACCCCAAAACAAATATAATAAAGCCATTGCTCTTTAAAATTTTTGACAGACAAGGATAGGCATAATAAGTAAGAAGTACCTTACAAATCATGTTCTATACATTTCTAATGATTCTGGACCCTTGGGTGGCATCTAAACAAGTAAATCAAACATTTCCCTAAAGCAGGAATGTGCTAGATAGCTCAGACCAAAAAGCATTCCAGGGAGACTTCAAACAATTTAATGCTATGAGCAACAGAGTTCAAGGGACAGGAGATGCTGTAGAGTCCAAGAAAGACAAAGAACAAAGAAAAACGTATAAAACGTGACATATGGGATAAAATTGAGCAAACCAGAGTTGTTTAGTCTGGAGGGGGAAAAAAATGACTTGGTCATAAACATTTATATGTAGAAAGGACTACTCTGCATGGGGAAGAGATATGCTGCTAGGAGAGGAGGAAATTTAATGATAAGCAAGGAAGGTTTAGGTTATACTTTAGGAAAAACTTTTTGGCTGCAAGAACAGTAAAATACTGGAAAATGTTCCCCAGAGAAGTTGCAGAATCTCTTGGAGGTTGAAATTTTAGACAAACCTATGCCAAGAGTTGGTCTGGCCCTGGAAAAGGGAGTGTGTCTCAATAGGCCACTGACCCCTTTGAAGCCCTTTCAAATATTTTTGTCCCACAATGCTATAGCATGCACATGAAAAATGAATACAATTCCCCACTTCTGGCAAATATCCTTCTCCCTGGATAGGAGAGGATCCTGGCCAAACTTAATGTATCCTCCCCAAACTTAATGTATTTATGACATATCTTTAAACTGGCACAGATAAGAACATTTGCAGTCAAGGAAGCCAAAAGACTAAACAGAAACTTGTGAGTTCTGCTCAAATATCCTCTTATCTTGATGAAATGTAAAGACATAAGCAGTTTTCTCAGTCATTAGATCTCTAGATGCTCCAAATTTTGTTGTGCAAAGAAATCCCTACCTCCAAATAAGTCTATTGTGAAGTTTTTGATAAAGATTACACTCTGTAGCAAAGAAAATCATCTTGTTTTGCCCAGTGTCAAAAATAATTTGGTTTTACATTTATATTTTCTTGCCAACACAAACTTTTTGGATATAAAGAGGATGGAATGCAGCAAGGTCTGTCTTTTCTAGGCAAGGTATTTTTTTCTAGTAAAACATAGATTTAGAATAACAAGATTTAGAAAATATTTATTACATCTCTTAAAAGAACTGTTATAAACTCAATATAATTGGCATACTCTGCAAAGTCAGAGTCTGTTTCTGCATTTGGTCTCCCTTCTCTCAATACATCAAATATCCCTGCATGGTTCCTTTTTACAGTTTATCTTTAGAAGAAAAGGAAAGAGCAGAGCCAATGGTTTGATCATTCTGTCCTGGAGTGCATAAGCAACAGCAGCATCCCCTTAGCCAGCATGCTTGCGACAACCTAAGAGCAGGAATTGTTCCTTTTTCCCTCACAATACCCAACCTCAACTAAAAAATGTATTTCCACTGTGATATAACACTAATGAGAGAAATAATCTGAGAGACTGATTAGCATCACTGAAGAACAAATCTAAACCTATTTGATGCTGTTAACTCTGAAACTGGCAACTAGAGCAAGAGTCCAGACGCTGAGAGAAAGTAGCTTTATAGTCAAATGAAATTTCCAGTCTTTTCTTTAAATAGAAAATTAACTTTTAGCACACACATACACTTGCTTATACATATAGTGCTAACTTTCAGGGCTTTTCAAGTTTCTTCAACTTAAATAATAGACATCACATATGACTTTTATATGGTCATTTTAATTTAAAGTTGAGATGGAAACTAAGAAGGAACTGAAAATCACGATCAATTGTGCTAGATCAGAGTAAAAGTTATCTGTCTGCTTGTCACATAGGTTTAACTCATGCATTAGCAGTGCACAGAGTTTACAATCTAGTGACATTTTTAAGGTTTTACATTTTTTTATGAGAAGTGACATTATACTTGGCAATTAAGTGTAAAAACTGTTTACTATTTCTATTTGAGATCTATAACTTCTTGCTCATGTGATGAAAAACATCAAACAGCAATTCCCTATTTAACATTCCCACGTTATTCATGGCTGTAAGGACCTCAACTCCATTTCCTTTTTGTTTGCTTTCATCTCCATGTTAAAAATTCTTAGTCTTGGAGCAAGTTTCAGGGTTTTTATCCATACTCTCTACTCTTCTCCATACATCAGAGAAAAAACAGGGCTGGGCAGGACTGCACACACAACCTGAGGAGTGTGCATGGCACTCCAGTGCTGTGAGCATCAGCAGCATCTGCTGGTTTGGCTCCAAACCACTTTTAACATCCCATTTGTGTGCTTGACCACTGCTGAGTACTGAAGCTGAAGCTTTTAAAATACCATCCATTTCAAGAGTTGTTTTTTTTTTTTCCTTAACAGAAGCAGCTGATTTAGAAATTATCAAATGCCTTGCTAGGTGCATCACTTTTCATCTGCAGACAAAAAGTTATATTTGTGTTTCCTTCTGGCCAGTTCTTTAATATAATGAAATACATGTTTACATCTTTGCTACAAGTTCTAAGGTAGCCTTTCCCAATAGGAAACATGATGACAACCCAGCACTGACCCCTCTTCCCAGACATTTATGAGCATAATGAAGTCCTAGCACGGAACCCTCTGAGACTTTGTTATGAATCTGATCTTACTCCTGCCATCTGTTTCTCAGTTTTTCATTCATTACAGGCCAAGCAGACATTTTCTTTCCATGATGCTCCCTTACTTATCCAACTAATTATTACTCCAACCTTCTGAATCTAACTCAGATCATAGTTTCTTGACTTGCATATAGCACTTCACAAAAATTAACCTTAAAAAGAAATCTGAACTTGGAGGGAGTAAGAAAACTTACGGACAATTCATACTGCATATTTCATTTAAAAGAAATGGCACAGTCATAAATAAAATGAAATAACCTAACTGTTTATTTCTGAGCTGTAATTTCCAAATTACTTCTTTAAAATATACAATATGGAACCAATCTTCACAGAAGTCAAATAATTAATTGCAGTTTTGTTTGTTTGTTTCTTTGTTTTTAATTCATGCTTACCTATATTTTTGGATCAACATTTTATTCATTCATGCTAATACGGGGCTTCTGCCAGGGACAAATATGGTCTTTAATTGCATTCAACTCCGCTAAACTTTGACATATTTTTATTCTCCAGACTAATCTGAAGACCTCTTGGGCATCTTCTCACACATTACACCACATGGCTGTGATTAAATTTGAGTCAAGCGAAAGCAAAAAGGTCAAAAAAAGACCACAAAAAAGTGCAGAGGATTGCAGGGAAGTCTTACTTGTACGGTAGAAGACCCGACAGCCCTGTTTATCTCATCGCTCTGTGTTCCAGTTCAGTCTATAAATGGTTTGTGAAAAGACTAAACTGTATATTGTCCAAAATCTAGCACAGTAAAGTTAATACTGCTTGACCCACGTACAGCACAGTTCAGCTGAAAACACTTTACAAAAAACAGATCATTCCTTAGAAATGCTTTCCTTAGGGCTCTCTGCTTCCTCTTGACATCTGCAGAAGCTATATCCATGTACCCTAACATCCTCCCACGCATGCTGACAGAAAGGAGGCAATTTGATCCATATGCCATTACCTAGTGTCTAAGTAACAGGTATTTCAATTTAAAACACCTCATTTCAAGTTGATCTGTGTTCAAAAGTCAGAGGCTGGCTACCAATGTAGTTTATTTTCAACTTTTCTTTAAACAGCATAATTTACAATGGTAAAATAATATATATGGGGACAAGAAGAAGATATACACCTTTCTGTACCATTTGCCAAAACTTCCCTATTGTCACTGCCACCAAAGTATTCCAACAGCCCCACAAATTTCTCTCTAAGGGTTAAAGAACTTGGGTTGAGTGGGAAAGAGATTACAAATCTTTCTTTCTGAAGGAGAAACCTTAGGAACTTCCTTAAGGAACGGATGCTAAAAGGCTATCGTGACTTCACTTCATATGAAACCCAGACTGGATCCTGACTTAAGCAGGAGTTAATGAGTGGAACAGTCTGACATGTTCATTTGATAGGGAGTGATGAAAGGCCAGCTGTCAGATTTAATTTGTTTGAAGATAAGCTGATTTATTGCTTACAAGTAATATGCTTGGCACAGGGCACACATCTCAATAATGGTATATTTCAAACACTATCACAGAAACATTCAATTCTGGTAGAGTAAATTCACAGTTCACAAAAATAAATGTGATTTTCAAAATGACATTTCAAGTTATCATTTTTCTGTATTTTCCCACGTGAAAAAAAAAAGGAAAACTTTTTTCTAATAATTTAATAGCCAAAACCAGGCCTGCCAAATGACTTGGAGTGTTACATTGCTTTTCAACTAATACTGAACAAGGAGCTTAAAGTGGAAAAAGATTAAACAAATTGTCTTTACAGGATAACCAATGAAAGGAGAATCAAAAGCAGCAGCAGTCAACAGCTGAAGGATGACAAGGTATAGAGCAGCTGAGCAGCAAGGTAAGAAGCAGAAGATTGATAGGGGATACCAAGGTGAATCCAGACAATCAGAAAGGATGGATATAGTTAAAATGAAATTGAACAATACACAAAAGTTAAATGTACTGCTCTCTTCCTGAAGAAAAATAGTAACCAAGGTAGAGGTTAAACAGAGGAAGTTTGCAAGCTGTTTAATAGAAAAGAAAGAGAGAGGAGGCAGGGGTGGTCTAATGGAGAAGACAGGAAGAGTGAAGTGGAGGTGAGCAGCTATCACTGCCTTCCTGCCCCAAGGCCAGGTGGTTTTGAGATGGAGATGCCTCCACAAGGAGTACTGCCAAAGGCAGGAGTTCAGACACAGCACAGGACAAACACTAACCTCATGTGAACAGAAGGCTTTGGTGTTAGTATCTAAAGTGCGCATTCCAGAAAGACCAAAAAAGACAAAGTAGTTAAAATCAGACCTCCTGGCTTCTCTTGCATCTGCAGCTACTCGTCTATTTTCTGCCCTTCTCCATGTTCAAAGTCAGGAAACAAGACTGTCTTCAGTCTTGGAATTCCCATCCCCATCTCCATGCCTCCTCCACTTTTGATCATGCCTCTTGATGTTCACTGAAATTGCTCCTGCCAAACTCTCTCTTCCTTGTCCTCATCAGCTCTCTACACATCACTGTGTAAATGGGCTGTAGAAGAAATAAAAATTAATTTGTATTTCACCAATACCTTTTTTTTCGAACAGACAGAAAAGCTTAAAAGTAGATTCACTAGAAAGAAAGGACTCAGTATGGTAGTATTTATTTTGTAAGAGTTATTTAAAGAATTCCAGGTATACAGATCAGAAAACAATGCAATGGCATTTTATGTTACTCAAGGGTATACGTACACATGAAAATGAAGGCTGCAAGTGTTCTTATGAGGTATGGCTCTAAAGAAACTGAACAAGCCCCAGGAAGGAAAAAAGCATCTGCAGGCAACAGAAAGCTTATGTTTCACATTTTCCCAAACTTTTGTAGAGATCATTTTTCAGGGAACGGGACTTGAATTGTTCTCATTTTACTTGGAAAGAAAAGGCTACAGTCTTGGTATGAAGAGGAAGCTCATGAGCCATTCAGAATAGCGGCAGCACAAAAGAAACATCTATTGTTTTTTAAACAGGAAAAGTGGAAAAGAGGGTTGTATTAGAGGTCCTAGGCATCACCATCAGAGCAGCAAGAAAGCCTCCAACCAGGTTTCCCACAGCCACCACTTCCAGCTCTTAATGACAACTTATGCCATGCCTGTGCCTGCAGTGCCCAACTACCTCCACAGTTTGAAGTACTCGAGGGCTTCTCTCCCAGATAACTCACTGCCCTACCCTGAAAGGTTTCAGGTACTTGATGGCCTTAATAAGTATTTCCTACAGCACAGGGCAGTAATTTTTTTTCAGTCTTGAGGCAGGGTAATGTAGTGCCAGCTGATCTCACTGCAGCAGTGTGCTCTATTGGCCACCCCTTGCTGAAAAACCTGTCCTGCACGTGCACCTTTGCCCCTCAAGCTGAACTGTGTCTCTCGAGGGAAACCATCACCCTCACTATACAGTCCTTTTGCAGGGATGCTTGGGAAAGCACTCTGATGAACCTTAAAACAGCTACAGTTTTGAAAGCTGCATTGCATAAAGAAATATAGGTTTTCATCAACTCTTTTTGTTCTCATTACAAGAGATGTTGAAAAAGTGGAAAATTAAAAGATCCTGAAGTTCTGCAAAGCATATTCTGAGGAATTATTAATTATCTCTGTGACAGAGACTGCACATCCAGGAGGACCACTCCTTCCCATGTGAAGTAACAACAACCTAATGGAAAGTCTTCAATCACCTCTAAAATATAACATGGAAATCTTGTGGGAAAACAAAACAAAAGAAAAACTCCAAAAGAAAGTCCTTTAATGCAGGCAAATGTTTTTTCTGTATCTCCTAAAACCCTGTGTTTTTTCCTTATTTAAGTAGTATCAAATGACAACATTTTCCTATCAATGCTCATACAAGGGAAACACCCCAAGGATATAAAGTCCCTGGTACAGCTTTTCCTGCCTTAAGCAACAGTGGTTTTCCTTCATCCTGTACTAGGTTTCCTATGTTAACCAGGCAATACTCCATATGATACTGCTGGGTTTGTCTCTATTTGCTGCCAATTTATGTCTCCCTTGTTTAGGATCCATGTCCTCCATGCTATACCCCCAATCATTTCCTTACATAACTCAGTCTTTAAGAGCACTTGACATCCCCAAGACAAAAAAACTGTAGACATGTGCTTTCAGAAATACAGGCATTCCTAAACAGAGAGAGAAGAGCTACAGATTCTCCTGATTTTTTTCTACTCCTACAGCCAATTTAAGTGTCTAATTTAATATCCTTTATGTCTGTAACAAACCTATGACATCTTGTAAGCTGGTACATTTTGAGTATGTCAGCCAAACAGCTTTGTCTCTTGAATCTTGTTAATGGGAATTTTTTTCTACATTCTTTTACTACAGTCCTAATTCTAGGTGAAATTGCTGCCATTACATTTTGGAATTAATCCAATGCACTAACTAGCCATCTTTTCTTATTTAACTTTTAAATTGCTATTTACTATTTTTTTGTTTAACATTCTTTCAAATTGCCAGTCTATTCCAATGATTTTTTTCAAAATGCAGCATAATAGCAATAAAAAACCCAAAAACCAGCATATTACTTTCATTTATCTCCAAATCTATAAAGTTCAGTAATTAAGAATAAAATTCAAATGGAGCCAGTAAGATCAATTTTTTAAAAAACTGAAAATAAAGACCATTCTCCTACCAGTGACATTACTCTTTGAGCCACCACAAGCAATCTGACACCCTGCAAGATGCCACAGAGTGCATGGTATGCCAAAATCAGATCAACCCTTCTGAATTGCACAGATGGAGCAAGTAGCCACACAGTTTGCACAGGCAACATACAGTGAAATATCTCTTTGCTTCTTGGAAGGTAGTTTATTCTTCCCCAAACGAACACTAATATATTTGACACTTGCATTCTGGCTAACAGACCTAGGCAGGTATGAAATGGAATATTTACAAGTAGAGGGGTGGCCCACACATATTTTGCAATCCATGAGAATTTAGAGAAGAATAGTGGCGATGCTCAACTCTGATCCTAAATTTCTGGATGGTTACCAAAAGTCCCTCTGCTGAAATGCAGTGTATGATCCCAAGAAAATATGCATTAAAAAGTAGATTTAGTTTGGCTTTAAAATTTTTTTGGAAATAAATTCACATTTTTCATCATCCCATTGACTTCTACAAATTAATAAAATCTTTGTGCTAAAACTGAACAGAAAAATCCTTTTGCCATTAGAGTACTGACCTTGTATGCCAAAAGCATTCAGCTGCTGTCACTTGGAATGCAAGACAATTGGCATATCAGCATGATCCTGGATAATAAAAAGGACTAGCCGAAATTAAGCTGAGCTCCATGTGGTGGGTTGACCCCCACATGGCGTGGGGTCTTCCACTGGTGTAGGAGGATTTCTGCTCTGCTCTGTGGACCTCCATGAGCTGCAGGGGAATCTCTGCTCTGGCACCTCAAACACCTCCTTCCCCTCCTTCTTCTTACCTTGATGTTTCTCTCACATGCTCTCACTCCTCTCTCTGGATGAAGTTGTTGTGTACCCTTTCCCTCATCTCCCCAGCTCCATTTCCTTAACTCTGTTACTCAGAGACACTACTTTGCTGATGGCTTTGGCCAGGTGCACCTTGGACCCCACTGGCATTGGCTGTGTAGGACATGGAGGAAGCTTCTGGCAGCATTTTACAAAATCCGCTCCTGTAGCCCCCAGCTACCAAATACACAGAAACCAAATACACCCCAACATCATATCATTAACCCACTGCTGTGCATCAAGTAATTGTGTATTTGTGACAACATGCACAGCAAAGCACTTAAATTGGGTTGGCACACATTTCAAGACCTTTCCCCAATAATGCAGACGAGCAATTTTTCTAGCTGCTTTCCCACTTCTTAGACGTTAAGCCATAATTAATTAACTACCTTACAGATAAAAAGTGGAGGTCACAAATAGTTCTACCTGTAGGCAGAAACTGAGACTGAAGAGATCAGTACAAAGTTGGGAAGAGAAGCAAAATAATTCAGATGAAGAACAGCATTTATATATAACTGAAACACATTATCCTGCAGCAGTATTTAATTTAGTTGCTGAGGAAGGGAAGATGTAGGAAGGAGAAATGATATTTCATTTGTATCTCCTTTATTAAGCAAAACAAGGCCAGGTAACTCAGACCAACCCATTAAAATCAGATTAAGAAAACAACACTTCAATTAACATTTAGATTTATATATTCCATGTATTTGACTGTGACAGGTGAGTTTATCTGAGCTTCATACAAGAGAAAAGCCTATGGACACTGGCGTTGATGACAGCACTAGTGACCAGAGACTGTGCTAGGTGTCAGCTGTCATGGTGACATCCTAGTGTTTGTTTTACTCTGGATTTTTATATACTAGGGAAGTTTGAAGAGAATTTTTCAATTCCAGTGGTTATGATAGTTGACAGCAACTATTAGCTAACGGCTTTTAATTGTGATGTTATTTGGTTTCAGAAAGAAGAAAAACTAAAATTTTCTAAAATTAAGGTTTGTAGATCTCACTAAAATGATGGAAAACAGCAACTTTAATGGACAGCCTGAACAAAATCCTGTAAAGCTGATATTCTGAACAATGTCCATGACATTTGCACAACCTTAAATATAAATTGCAGATGTTGTATTTTAGCAGAAACAGTGCAATCAACTTTCTGCAATTCAAACTATGAGGAAAGTCCTTGTGATACCCAACACATTCCAAAGCCACATGCCAGAACAGAACTTATTTAACTAACTGAAAAAAAGCAGGAGTTTTTAGACAAGAATTAAAATTCACAGTAGGTTTTTATTTTATTATAACTTTGGTTTAGCTGATGGCTTTTGCTATGGAAAATTTTCCATGGACAACATTGCAGTTCCTGATCCAGCCATGAACTAATAAGGTCTGTCTCATTCTGGATAGCCCTAGAGAAAGCACTCAGGGTTCTGCACTTCAGTGAAGAGTTAAGGCGAGCACTATAAAAAGCGGTCCTAAATAATCTACCTACATTATGCTTTATAAAAAATGGAATCTGGTCATAGAACAGCATTCCTAAATACAACTTGAGAACAATTTACATCCATTTCATATTATCAGTTTATGGCAAAAAAAACCCACATCCAGAAGAAAAGATAAAGAAAACCCCAAACATTGCACTGCACTGAACCAGAAATATCCATGCAACCAGTGTTTTTATATTATGACAGTATTTTAAATTCTGATAGAAATATATAGGACAGTCCCTGGTCTGTAAGGATTACATTTTATATACACAGCATTTTACCTAGGAAACAGAAAGACAGATGAACTTATTTAGTGAAGAAGTATGTTCCATGAAGTTTCTTATATTTTGCCCAGTTCAGTGCTTTACCTAAAGCACTACTTTCTGAAAGCAGACACTTTTTATAGGAAATGTCTCTTGATCTTGTAAAGCCTGAGGAAAACTGGAAACAAAGCAAGACCGGGACTCAGTGTTATTTTTCATTAAAGACAGGAAGCTGTTTTCACCTTGCCATGGACTGACTTCTAATCAATGCTCCACAGAACATGCACAAATACTGCTTGAAACAGTAAACACAATTCATCAATAGCTTAGTAAAAGTACTTTCTGTGTTCCTAGAATGAACATCAAGATGTGTCAAAGAACAGGTTAAACCACCTAAGGTTTCACCTATCTCAGAATCAACTCAAGCTCTTCCATAGACTGAGGAATGTTAATAATAAGCCTTGTCTCATAAATAAGGCAGCCAATGCAAAATACATACATACATACATAAGTTCTTTAATGCCTTAGAAAATTGTTATAAACGATTTTTATTTGGCTAACAGCACCAAGAAGGCTTGGCTCATACCTTCCTGCAAACTCATTCTACATTCAAAAATCCTACAAAAGCACTAGGACCTACAAAACAATGTAGAGGATGACATTTCTGTTGAAAAAAAGTTACTATAAAACAGGGGGAAGATAAAGAAAATAAAGGCAGATGGGAGTCGGGAATGGTTAATTATTTTTTTCATCAATGTAGAGGCCAATAATTTTCTTTTGCAAGGCTTTCTTTTTCACTGCCTGTTACAATTTTTACTGCAGCTTCAAAGGTGATAGTGAAACAACACTGTAGTGAAAATAATCCAGTTTCTCAACATAGCTATTGGTATAGAATCTTCTCATAGTGACCCCAATTCATGTAATCTAAGAATCTTTAAAATCTTGAAACCAATCATACTCCAGGCTTAGCTTAAATTTAATCTTGGCCTGGTCTGAACTTCTGACTTCAAAATCCAAACTAAACTGTTTTAGACTTCATTAGTCCAATGTCCAATTCCCTAAGAACTTGCCACCTCAGATACAAATCCTCTGCACAGAGAAAGATCACAGAGGTGAAGGTCTTTGGCTTGGATTACTGTGCTATCTCAAAGGGAAATCCACATTAAAGGCATTTTTCCAAGTCCCTTATTCCCCTGTTACCTGCTCACTTCCACTTAAAGCTTGTCAGCAACTCTGCACAGAATCCTTCCTGTTCTGCCTCTCCCCCGGGTTTTCTTCTTTCCTTGATCTTTCATTACACGTGTCTCGTCCTGCAAATGTTACTCAAATAACCCCGTCAGACAATGTTTTCCAGCAATTTGAGGAAGTTTTAAGGCAAGATTCCTTTTAGAATTAACCACCCTGAGTTCCATATCCTATTTTTATTTCTCTCTAATTAATGCTGCAGCACTGAAATTTGTGTTTAAAGTATCATTGTATACAGCCTATGTTTTTTTCAAATGCTACAGAACTTGCTGTATGCAACTCTCTAAAGCATTTGATATATTTTTATAGTCTTCCAAAAAATACTAATTACCAATACAACCTTCCCTCCTCCTTATCTTTGCCTCCTACAATAAGCCTGAAGAGCTGAAACATCCATTTTAATTGGAACTTCCACTAGTAATTACTCTCTAATAGCACCTTTCAAAATCAATTAAAAAGGCTTAGTTCCCAGAAAGAAGTCTTTAAAAAACCCTAAAAACTCTACTAGTCAGCTACAGCTCATGGATTTTTGAAAGATAGTGTTATTTCTGTTGGCCTCAAATTATATTTTTTTCCTAGGGTAGTCAACAGCAACCAATAGTACAAATGGGTAACACGTGACAAGGTAAAAATAAAAAGGTATATTAGCAGACCCCACATCTTTCATACATTTGAATGACTAATAGTCTACCAGGACTTTTCTACTTCCACTGTACACAGAGACTTTGGATGAATTTGGAGACATCAAAGCCCTAAAACACTTTAGTGTCTTAAAATGGATACACAGGAGCAGCTTATGATCAACTACTGAAACTCACTAAGTAACTCAAGGTGAAGCCATACTCATCACTTTTACAGCTGCAACTGCAGCAGTTCTAAAGTACAAAAGACAACCGTAAATGCCAGAAATAAAACCAAAAAAAAAATCCAAAACAATGACAAAATGTGACAAGTTGTTGAGATTTTTTAAAACAGAAAATAAAACACAGTGAATTTAGATATAAAAGATACTGAAGTAATGACTACTGTGTAACTTAGGCAACATCATTAACCCCACATCCTCACCCTTGGGGTTGAGCTATGCTTGGTGGCTGTTTTTTAAACTAGTCCATGAAATATGAGCTCTGTAAGACTTTCACAAAATGCAACCCTCCTTAGCATCCTCTCTAAGCACTATATATGTAAATGAATTATGCTTTTTTTGCCAAGGAAAGACTCTGAATATCAGCATGAAAAGTAGGCAGAAAGTTGCAGCAGTGTTTACTGTAGCTTACAAGAATATTAAGAAGCACAAAGAATTAACACAGTCCTGCTTCAAAGCACTTTTAATTATAATTATTCTATAGGAATACCACCTTTATTTCTACTCAGTCCAAAACACTGCCACTTGTGTTGTTGAAAAACAGCTATATGTTCAACTTGGGTGCCATTCCCAAGCTCCTAAAGTCCTGTCAAGGAAGCTGTTTGCGTTCGGTCTAAACCCAAAACACCAGTACCTTCAAACCCTACAGGTCTTCAAAGAAAACTAGCAACTTGTTCTGGTTATGAGAGTTTGAGGGAAAACTGCTTCTTAATTTTTCAAAAGCTAAACTGTGCAGATATCTAGATGGCCCCCCAAAGCCACAGTCTGGTTTTCCAAAAGACAGCACTGAATCACAGCAACACATTAATAAATCAAAGGTAGCAGGTACTTGGCATGTAAGTCTGGAAGAATAGTCACCTTGAACCTTTGCCCCGTATGGCTTCCTTTAAAAAAACTGCCCAATAATCATCTTTCCAAGACTCCAAAAATCTTAACCTTGCAATTTGACACAGTTTCTAAGATTTAGGAGCAGACCTCTCCAGAAAGAAATACCGCTATTATGTGTATATGGAAAATAATTTCAGCAAAATCTTGAACTATCAAAGACCTTACAAACCTATCAACAGTGGGAGGCTCATCAAAACAATACAAAGGTGATGTAGGAATAGCCCAATCTCTAATACATGTGGGCTGAAGAGCTGGATCATATTATTACACCGCAATATCAACATGCAAACAAGCATCTTTTAATGTGGAAAATAAAACCAAGAAAATCAAAACTAGAATAATAAACCAGTAAATCCTTGCTTTGTAATCAAAAGTTACATTTTTGTTTCTGAGTGGATCTGTTGAACTGATTCAAACTAAAATTCATCCACTGGGTGGTTCACAAAAGTTTTAAGATATAGCTTGAAAGATAATTAATTCTTCATAACTACACCAGAAAAAGGTCCTCATATGGTTCCCTTGCTACACAGGCAAGGGTAATTTAAAGAGTCAGAAGTCCTCAATAGCAGCTTGCAATTACAATAAAGTCGCTTGATCTACATTTCATGACAGACCATCCTTGGAGATCATCCCTAAACATCCACAATTTTCAGCTTCAGTGCTATAATTCTGTTCCTTCTGTGGCCTAGAGAAGAGCACAGGGAGCACCTGTTGTAATGCTTGGTGATATTAGGGCTTCCCAGTAGATGTGGTAAAATGAGCAAGCAAAAATGTCTAGAATAGAGTAGGAAAAAGAAAAGTTTTTGTTTTCAGAGAAGGCTTCAGCAAATAGAAGCAGAGGCTCCTGTCACTTCAATTAATCTCTAAATAGGAGAAACAGCATAATCCTGCCACTGAAACTGTTCCGTGGCAGAAGTTATTGAAGAAGCTCTTCTGGTATGGACGTTGCTGTACATCAGTAAAACCAGACAGGGTTAGCTATGATGTTTACATTCCAAAACAGAATGGTAGCATGGTTTGAATTCACTTTATAAAATCCTACAAAATTGTTAATTTTGGCTTGGATTGAATTAATCAAAACTCAAGCCTAAAGCTGCTTTAAATTTCCCGAACAGTTCCCCTTCACCTGTCAGAAAATGGTTGCTGGCTGCTGCCCTGTAACCATCATTTATAACCAAACCTCAGCGCACGGCGCAGCCGCAGGTGTACGGCTGTGCCATGCTCACTGTACCTCTCCCAGCTCATAGGAGGGATGGGTTAAGCCCTGAGCTTTAACAGCCAAAAGAATACCAAGAATGTATTTTCAGTCAGCAAATGTGGCAGGCACAGCTCTGACTACATCTGCTGTGGACCGCTGCTGAAGCGGTGTCTTCCGCAAGAACGCACTCCAGGAGGAGCACTGAGCGATTGCATTTCTCTCTCCACATCTCTGCCACACAAGTCTAATGGTGAGGGTCCTACTCCTCTGCCTTCCCAACAGCTCCAAATCAGGCTTTGCTGAGCCACTTCCTTAGCACCTCTTACTTAATTCTTGACAGAACACATTGCTGTATTTTACTTCCGGAAAAATTCATTGTATCAGTGTGCAATCCCTAACCAAAGGTGGCCAGTTGTCTTCATTGATTCAGTAAAAGACTAAAAATAGGGATGCGAAACAGATAGCAAAATGCTCGCCTGGTCATATTAGTTTTGCAAGCCGACAACTTTGCAACAGAATGATTCTTTTTTCATCATGGAGGGACTCTCATTAAGTAACCAAAATCCAATTCTGTCATGCATGCAAAAATTAATTCCTACTGTAAAAAGTGGATTTAAACTCAATGTTTTGTGCTGTTGAGTAAAGCATGCTGAAAAAAACAAATTTTTCTCATTGGGAAATGAGGATTTGGTTTAACTAAAACATTTTGTAAGAACATAGGCATTTCATCAATATTTTAAACAAAAACAGTGGCAATCTTTTTGAAGTGCTCCATCTACAAATGAGATTGATATTTTGTCCCAGTTAAGCACAAAGCTCTGACATATCAGAATCTCCCACAGAATGAAAATTCCCTGTGAACACTTACAGGCTTGAAGCTTGAGTCTGCAAGCAGGTGTCATGATCCATTTCAAAGGCTGCTTTTATTTATAGCAGAAAAGTTCTTCAAAAAATATGAACTGAAAACACTAACTTTATTGTCCTTGAAATTACAAATGTCCACAACTCATTTGCAGCAAAACTAAAATTTCTTGAAAGAAAATCCACAAAAGTGCGTATTTTTTAAAAGGTATAGACTCTTCACTTTCGTATATACATAAACAGGACTATTCAGTGAAATTATGGAACCACTCTGAACCATCAAGTTACAGAAGCTGAGGGGATGAACAGGGGCAAGAACTTACACAGCCATGCAATCTTCATAACAAAGCATGTGAAGAATTTCATGATAATGAAATTCTCTTGAAGTTTATAATCTTCTAAACATTTCAAATATCAACGTCTAACTTCAGGAAGTCTTTTTTCTACCTTCCTGTACAAGTTTTTACTTGAATCTATCAGAAGATTTGGTAGCATTAGAACAGAGGTGAGGCATTAAGTTCTTTTACCCTTCTTCATTCTGAGACTCCACCTGCCGTTAATATTCTGAGCATTACCTCTTCAATTATTCAACTTTTTGGGATTTCTTTTAGCACTTAATCATAGTATATGTACAATTCTTCCAAGATTAAGAATTAGGTTTTAATTTATCCTTCATCCAGCAAGGAACACATTTATATTTCCTAACATTCCTGAACCTTGTGAAATACACTGTATATTCCACTAGCAAACATTTGTGTAACAAACAGTTATAGGAAGATTTTAAAAATATCTTTGCATGTACACACGTGACAGAAGCAAAGATAACACAGTCTAATCATTGCTGATCTATAATTTTGTTTATCCATATCTCCAGTTAATTGGGAAATGTTTTCCTTAAGGGACTTCCCTTTCTCAAATACATATTTGGTACAATGCAACACACATATCAGAAACACCCCTGAGGTTCTGTACTCCTGACTACTGCTCACGATGCTCAGTAACTGAATAGTCTCCAGTTGTTCATCCCTTTCGGCTTGAGCAGAGGGATGGGTAAGAGGAGCAAACTATCAACAGTATTGTGGAGCAATATCCAGGGCTGGGGAGCAGCAAACAGCTTAATGGGAGAAAGAGCTGGAGGCTTTCCCTCCTCTTCTGTGCTCAGTGTGCTGCTGACCAGTAGGAATTCCTAACTAGCTGACAAAGACCTAATCAAGCCAAATTACTGCAAGCTGGAGCTGGATAAATTCAGATTGAAATGTGCACTATATTTCTCAACAAAGGAAAATATTAAGCTACTTGTAGCAACTGCCATCGGTTATGGTGGATTTTTCAATCACTGGAAACTTTCTAAATATCAGTTTCTGTGCTACAGTGGATGCTGTTCAAATATAACTGCCACACTGGGAGCCAAAATGAGAACCATTAAACCCCTTTGTTCTGCTTTACATAGCAGATCAGGGATAGGTGACCACAACAGATCATTCTGGTCTTTTCATCTCTGCACCCATGGATAACATCCCCTCATTTTTTAACAGATAGTCATTATGGTCAGTTACAGAGGAAGTCCTCCTATTGGTTCAAAAGACACTGAAAATAATACCTATTTTGTCCTTCAGTGCAGTTTTGAACTAAAGCCATTACAGTGACTGCTCAACACCTCAACAGTGTTAGGAGGCTTATTTTCTTTATTCTATTCCCTCAAGAAAGCAGCCCTACTTAGTTCAGAACACGACCTACTTGACAGAAATATAGGTCCAGCAAAAGCACCATCAGCAAGTATTGCACCTTTCACAGTGCTATGTGCTGTGCTCACAATGTGCTGCTCTATTATCCAATCTTCTCTCTCCAACAAAAAAGCAATACCAGGACAAAAAACCTCGCCACAACAGTGCCTTAACAACAATGGCCATAGTCTCTTCATTATTCATTTTCTAGCCTCCGAGTGAACAGATCTAATCAGAAGGACATTGTTTCCATCAGTAAATACCATGTCTCATTTTGATACTCATCCTGATCACTCCCCTTTGGTCAATCTCTGCATTAACCTGACACACTGTTGGCTCACAGCAAATCCTGGATTCTCTGCAGGTGTTGGAAAGAATAGAAGTTAGTGCTTTATGCTTTGCCACTACATTAAGGATATTGTCAGAAAATATCTTCCCGTAGCTTTAAGCACATCTGTATGCTGACATGAGCAGTTGCCTTGGAAACTAAACTGCTCAAAATGTAATAAGGACAGAAGATGTGTCAGCCAATAGCTTCAAAATTGTTCTCATCATTAAACTACACCGCTCATCAATCTCTGCAATATTACAGGAGCAGCTGCTAAGTAATTCTATCAACTTGTCTTTGCAAAACAAGAAAGTTCCTTCCAGTAAAGTAGCTTCTACCATTTGTGTATTTATAGTGTTTCAGGGTGTCGTTTTTTGGGTAAAGGGGGCTAGATTTAGAAGAGAAACAGCTCAATCCTGGTTATAGCTAATCATTCAGCACTCTGATATCTGTAACCATGCAGTAATGGCTTTTACTCTCCTCATTCAAGCAAGATGAAGCCACAGTCTTCACTTAAGCATTTCAGCATTGCTGACTGCAGTTCAAGATGTACACACTTAAGTAACCAAATGACAGCTGCTGAAGGAAACAACTTCCAGATTTGTGCATACAGAATAAAAAAAATTAAAAGGACTACTTGTCAGAATCATGGTCTTGCTCCTTCAGCTATAGAAACTGTAAGTGTTTCTACAGCTGAAGAAACACATTTTTTATTAGTGAATATAAAAAATATTCACTAATAAAAAACTATCGTTCAGATGATTGTTCAAAACATACCATGCTGGCAAACAAGCGATATTTGTATTACCATTGTGTTTGGTAATACATCCATAATCCTCATTATGGTTTATTTCATCACAGGGACAATGTCATGCATACAGGCTCTGAAACACAAAACTAACTGATGAAAAGTCATTCCTCTGAGGTAAAATCCTTGTAATATTATATATTTTTATTATTTTTATTTTTATTTTTTAAAGTATATTTTTAATTATCTGCTATACATCAAACATGACCTAAGTTTTGAATAAGGGATGCAAAATCCCACGTTAGCATGTAAGGGAAGAATTTTCAAAAGCTTTCAAGGTCATCTTTGCTAAAAGACATCTTTTTCATGAAAATAAAAGAAGACGTTGCCTTCTTAAAAATGTCTGTGTAAGGAGACTTTGCATTAAATTCAGGAGCAGAGTCACTTGTGCCCTTCTTTCAAACACATCCCATGAACCCACAGGCAGGGCAAGGAGGACAACAGAGAAACAAATTTGACCTCAGGAGAAATTAACCCATATACCGTGATACCCGCAGTAGCAGGTAAATGCCACGAGGGTTCACAGAAAGATGTATCCATGTTCTTTTGCTTACTGCTGCTGGGGATTCTTTGTATAAATCTATAGTTTAGATGTCATGCTTCAAATAAGAACTGTCTTATCAATGTGCTTCTCAAAGACAATTTCTTCTGCCTTAATGTCTTTCTAAGTACCACCTTGCACCCCCACAGTTTTGGGGGAATCTAGGACAAGCCTAACTGTAATACTTGCTTAGTTGTTTTCAATCACTGATTAACAGTTCAAAACGGCAACTTCCTTCCAAATCAACATTGCTTATTCTCCCCCAAATCACTCGAAAAGCAGAGGAATAAAAGGTTAAGCACATAATGCTTGGAGCTTGCTTCCAGCTCATCGCCTTTCTTAGGGCTTAGATGACCCTGGATATCCCAGACAACCAGCAGAGTCCCTTGCCCTAATCCGCAGTACTGCTCTTTGAAAGCAGCTCTCATTCCTCTGCTTTTATGACATGCTCTACCTTAGAAATGTTGAAATTATTTATGTAGTTTAATTCACTAATTATTTCCTACTACATTCCAAACAATCCTCTTACCTCCCTATAATCAGTCAAAATAATATGTGTAATTGTCACAATTAATAATTCTCCGGCATATTTTTTCTCTTTTGTTTTTAATGCTTTCGGATGCCTAAAGTCAATCTGCGACAAGAATCTGATCTGTGATGAAGATCCAGAATGATGAGTCAAGCATATGCATATGAGATGGCTGGATCATGATAGCTGATTCACTATGAGCTTCCTTCTATCTTTCCTGGCCTCCAGCATGGCTGCAAACTTTACCTCAAGGGATGCAGCAGCATCGGCACAAATTTACCTCCAGACCTTTCAGCCCAGAGCTCTCCGTGCAATTAATTATATTGAGCTGACAAGCTATAAGAAGTGACTTCCTCATACCCTTATATTAGCCTCCAAATGGTCTTTTGTCACAAACAGGGCAGCAGCAAGAGATATGTTTGGGGAAGCCACAATCTGCCATCTTGACTGCGTGTACAGTATGGGTGAACCCTTTTGAGAAAGATGCCTGTGTCAGGGAGATGGCTGTAAGATGACATCCTAGCAGGTAACTGCATTGATTCATGCAGGTGATCCAAATTAATTATTCAAGCAGCTTGATATAGAAGTTATACAATCTCCCAGACTTGCCCACTACAAAGAAAAGGAAAGAGTAAAACCGTGTGGTAGTCTGCAGGCTCAATAGACTCTGAAAGTTCTTGTTAATATCAAATACTATTTTGTAGACAACTAATGCATGAGCTTGGTTTGATCGTAATTATGAAATTTCTCTCTGTAGCATGAGGCAGGCAAAGAAAGCACTGCCACACTGCTCAGGGTCTTTGAGCCTTTGCACCAGTTTTGCAGCTTGTTGTAATGTTGAGAGCAAACTCACCTCTTTATCTTAGAAACAATAGCAAGACTAAGATTTCTGGATGAAGCTAAAGGATGTGACTCAACAAGTGATTTAGGAATATACAGTGATTTGTATATATGCACTGCATTTGTACCTCTGCCTACAGAGATGCCTTGTTCTCGCCCTCCCCAGCTCTCCTACTACTCCTAAACAAAACAAAAAGCTTGCCACCAAAAGATGGAATTAAGACTCACACTACTCACTGTTAGAGGACCAATATTCCATTTTAAGCATTCAGTTCCTACAGAGCTTGCACAAAAACACAACCATAGATTTTAAGATTTGCTTAATATTTTCTCTACTTACATGGCCCTAGACTAGATTGTGGGCCAGAGTATTTTGGGGGTTGATGGGCAGGGGGTCAGTCACATTATTCCTGTAGAATGAAAAAATTAGAACTTAAAAGACTACCCTGTGATTTTAAAAATAAATATATTACACAAGTCAAGAAAGGTTTCGGCTTGTTTTCTGAAGACAGACCATAGTTAATGGAGGACAGCAGACTTGAAAGGGTAATTCATTGCATCAGTCGTATCAGATTATTTTAAGAGAAACTGAATTGCCCTGTGGAAATATCTACTTATGTCTAAACATTTAGCTTAGACACTGAATTTCAGACAGTTAGTGCTAGACGAAATGAATCACCCCTTCCTTTATTCTCTTCTACCTCTCTATCTCCATTTGCCTGCTGGAACATAAGGGAAATAAGTCCCTGATAATTCATGTAGAGCTGATACTGTTGTACGCTATCCAGCATCTCAAGTTCCTTATTTATTAACCTCTGGGAGTCTCTAGCCTATAGGGAAACAGTAGAATACTTATATAGTTGGTTTTCATAAAGCAATAATCCCAAAGCATAAAATCCCAGAAACTGAGTTTTTCATATGTTCATAGAATATTAACTTACAGGTATTCTCCTCTAATGCCAAATATCAGAAAGGGAAAAAAAACTCATACCAGAGACTTCAAATGGAAGTGCCTCTTCAAAGACTGTCAATCAGTGAAGCAGACCTTTTCAAATGAGGCACAGTAGGTAGCTGAGACAAACAAAACTTCTGCCTTGCTGTTTTCCATACAAAAACATGCAATTTCAGCAAACACAGAAGATTTATATCCAAAGCTGGCTAATAAATTCTTTGCTAAATTTTTCACTATTCAGTCAATATACAAATATATATCTACCAGTAAATAGAGACTAAAAATCATACATCAATTTTGAAATTTTGTGGCCCTAGCTTCTCTTCCTTCTGGATTTTGATCAAAGTATCTCAAAATGTCTTACCACCCTCCTTATAGCCACATATAAATTTTGCATATTAAAAAAAAATCACATATAGAAGGTGTCAGCTATTTAGTTTAGCAGGAAACAATGTCATTGAGCACGTATCTATAGGTTCTACTTCTTTGTTTTATCTGCAATGAAACATTTTCTTACTTTTTCACTAAATGTCAGAATGAATTTGTCTAAGCATGAGCCCACTAAAGCACAGTACTGAAAATGTCGTCCAATTTCTCAGTGAAAAGCCAATGATGTTTTAAAATAATAATGACTCTTCATGGTCTGCATGGCAAACTGACTAATAGACCTGGGCTTTGGAAAAAGAAATGGTTCCAATGACACGGAAAGGAAGGTTACAGGATTGGGGATGCCTTTTAAAATACAGTCAGTGAGAAATTCAGGACAAGGAAAATAGCTTTTCAGACTACTTTAGTTTAGAAGTAGAAATGCAGGGGGAAATCTCCTCATAGCCTCACACGTATCTACACAGGCAACAGCAACAGAGTTTGTCGAGGGAGACTGCAGGTCATGCAACTTATGTTTAAGCAGAGTGCATACATACAATATACTGATTATAACAAACAGTGTGCAAGTTGTGATATGGTTGTAGCTGGTCTTCCAGTTAGAATAACAACTGTGTGGTGAATATTTCAGCTTTGCAACACTCCTGACAGCAGAAAAAAAAACATTCTAAGCTGGCACTAGACACTCTTTATGCAAAATTATCAGCCTCAGAAATTATGATAACAGTACCTAAGTTTTATAAAGTATTTCATAGAATCATAGACTCTTTGAAATTGGAAAAGATCATCAAGTCCAACCATCAAGCTAGCAGCACCAATGCTCCTATTTACTTTAGTGCCCAAAGTTATGGACAGGTACAAAGGAGAAAGATCCAGAGGAACAGCTGTAAAGTTTGACATAACACCAAAATTCTTACTTGATGCCACCCCAGAGGAGGGTCAGCCTGAGCATGCAGCACGCTTACACCTGGAAATACTGCACATCCTTGCTCAAGGCTCAGCCAGCTGACAGCTGGCTGACAATCAGCAGTGAGCCCCATCCTGTTCCTGTTAAACTTTTCAAATGACCTGATATTCCAAGAACTGCTGTTTCCACAGGATGGTCTTGGATGGAAGTGTGTGACTTTTACAGTATGACTGCAGAATACCAGAGCATGATGTTTCCAGGAAACATCTTTAGCATTCACCCAAACACTCAGCAACGAGCAGTGTCATGGTCTCCTATGGCTGCTGCCACTTCAGGACCTGGTGGATCTTAGTGATGCAAGAAGCTCCAGATCAAATACAGAATTCAAGTTCTTGCCAACGAAAGCCTCCAAATAACTGATCAATCACCTTCACCATTTCTGACTCTCTACAGCAGAAAATCAAAGTTGAGAAGTAGGCATAGTTCTTCCCTCTTCTAGAGGGAAGAGGAACTTTTGGCCTACAGAAGAAATATTTAGCAGAAGTGCACTGAGCAGCAGTGAACTGAGGCTGTGTAAGCTGAACCATGGCTGGAAAGATGCCCAGCAGAGATGGATCTTGTCAATAGCAGCTGAACATGAGCCAGCTGTGCCCAGGTGGCCAAGGAGGCCAATGGCATCCTGGCCTGTTTCAGCAATAGTGTGACCAGCAGTACCAAGGCAGTGATCATCATAAAGTGCATAAGCATTTCACGGAAAAATTACAGAAATGCCACCTTTACAGTTTTCTCAAGACCTCTCCTGCGCTTCCAATATCTCAGAATCAGCCAAACTTGACTTCACTGCATTTTTAGAAAGCTCTTAGTAGACAGACAAAAATTATGAATAGAGAAATAACCTCAGGTGTACTTAAGAAAAGCAAAACCTTGGACTAGACTAATGAGGCACTTATATTCCAGAGTGGAAAGACTGTATGATGTCTGTACAGTATTACAACAGATCCCTCAGTAACAGGGTCTGAAATTACTAAATGTACTCAATGGAACACCTGAGCAATTAGCAGGAAACATGAAGAACTGGGGGCAGGAAAGCCTGTACCTTAAATCCCACGTCTGCCTATCTTAAATGCTTCACCCCAAGCATTTATCCACAAGCCAAAGCCTTTCCATAAGGGAAAAGAATCTTTTTGCTTTACTCCAGAAAGTGATCTAACCATCAGGTCAAACTGTTCTGAACAGCAGCACTTAACCCCATAATGAAGCTGTTTCACTTGGCAAAGTACACCACAAATCATTATTAGTTTAGAAAGCCAACTAACATGAAGGAGCACAATTTTCTAGCCCAGATATTCGGTCACTACATCCATCTCATTCTTTTGTTGTTAGCTTATAGCTTGGTAAGATTGTGGCATTCTGGTCCTAGAGAGAAAGGCAAATCACCTGTTCTGGGTGACAGCTAGGTTGAAGAACTAAAGATCGAGTTCTTTTTTTTAAGTTGTCCTTTGATCTTCAGACAAGTATCTGATTTTCACAGTTGCAACTGATGATTCATCTATAAAGCCACAAAGAGAAAAGCAGCAGCATCACAGTTTGCATTATGTAATTACAAAGTATGTTTACCCCAGAAGCCCTCCTGTCCTTGGAGTCCTCTGCCTCTGATTCACCACACAGCTCATGCCTGCCACAGGCTTGCTCGTATGTCCCCGGGGGACAACTTCATCTCTTCCTTTTCCTGTAACTCTATTGAGCAGTCCTTGAAATTAACTTTCAGTTAAAAACCCTTATGCTATAATACAGGGTTGGTAACAAATCACTGGGAAGTGCTCAGCCCTCTGTATCAAGTCTGCAACATTAGGCACCCATGAAACACAGTAATTTCAGTTTTGCTTTATGCTAGGCAAGGTAAGGAGCAGATAAAAGGCAGATACAAGAGCATTGACTTACATACTGGAGTACTACTTCAAATGCTGAATTAAAAAAAAAGTGGGGGATCTAAGATGTCTCAAAGACTAGTATCTTTTAAAAACAAATAAGGATGGAGAAGGCAGCTATTTTAAAAACTGCTGGCAAAGAGAAAATCCTGTCAGTAGTTCACTTCCTGGCAGAAACCTAAAAGAGATGAATGAAGAGAAAGTGAGAAATTCTCTCTGGTCTTACTAATGGCAAGGTAACAAGAATTACTACAAGACACTAGTACATTTTTTTGAGGTATGACAATAACTTTTTACGCCAAAGTTTAATGCAAACTAATCACTGATATTTCAGGTACAGACACATATGTGATTCAGGAATGTAACAGTACTCCCCCATACACATCTCTTCCTATTCCTCCCCCTCTCCTATTTTGCATTGCAGTCTCCAGCAGAAACTAGCTCTTCACTGTGGTAAGAGCTGTAATGAAGAACAAGACTATTCAGCATAAGCTACCTTACTTAGTTCAAGAGGTAGATTAAATACTCACAGTTCCTGATACTGTATGTATTTCTTATGAATAGAATTATTCTACATGCATTTCCTCTCTTTCAGTTTCAACTGCGTGATCCCACAAAGAGGGCAGCCTTAGTGAGAGCACACAGTTATGGACAATGCCCTTTGACCAGAGGTACCAACTGTAAGACAGGCACTACTGTTAAAATGCTTCACCTGTATCTAAATGTGAAAGTAATGGCAAACACAAGCGATGGTCTAGAATGTCTTATAAAAAACGCCAACCTGACATGACTGAAAATATCTTACAACAGTACTCAATGTTAAACTGAGATGGGAAGTTCACACAAACTGCCACCAATGGACAGGAGCTTACAACTCCCCTACCTTGGGCAGCGAGATCTTTCACTAGATCAGGTTGCTCAAATCCCCTTCCAACCTGGCCTTGAACACTTGCTATTGAAGATGGGGCTCCAAAGCCAGCTGTGAGCAGTCTGAAACACAGTGCCTCAAAACTGACTGGTGAAGGATTTGGCGCCTTCAGACAACACAGACACAACAAACATTACACAATATGTTTTGGAGGTCAGAATAAAGAGAATCAGAATTGTAAGCTAAAAAAGACTGTTGTCCTCTCCCTTCCTAAACTAGCAGGCACCGGGAAGCAAAAGCACAACACTATTTTACATTGTCATTCATTTTTTGGGTTTTTTTTCTGTAATGAGGCAAAAGAGGACATGATATGGAGCAAACACATTCCTCCAAAACATGTAGCTCTTATGTTCAATTTTTGTCTCATATCTGAATTAGTATATATACCTCATTCTGGGACTTAAAATTACACGAAAGCTTTTGTATTAAAAAAAAAAAAAGGCATCTGATTAGACCTAACAAATCCTTTGCTTTCAAGTGTCTTCTGTTCAAAATGAAGATCTATTATTTCCCATCAAACACTGCGTCTATTTTTGTTTTGGCTCACTAACCTGAGCTGGGCAAGCTTTAAATAGAAAGCTCTGTTCTCATTGATTCATTTTTAAAATTAAAACAATGGATTCAGCAGAAGAGGCAGAATGTTTACCATTAGAAATTAATCACTCCAGCCACTACCTAAAAGACAAACGTTGCTGAAAAATAGCCTTACGATATCACATTGTGAATAGTCTGAATTTTAGTCACAGGCTTACTTTTAATCCTAAAGGCCAGATGCTGCCTGTTAGAAAAATGTACTTCAGCCAAAACTGTCATAATCTTGTATACACTATAATAACAGCAGAATTTCTACCAGATTATGCCCTTTTATTTTCACATCTCTGTGTGTGCAGATCTGGGCGTGGGAAGGACTTGCAGATTCGCAGTTTGGAAAAACCAAACATGGTTAAAACCTAGTTAACTTGAGACTAGGTGAAGCTTCTGTTTTCCTATACAAAAGCTACTGATTTCCAAGGCTTCCAAACTGATAACTCCCAGTGAAGTTGTTTCAGAGAAAAGAGAATAAACTTATTTGCATTGTTATTGTTAATCAATTGTATTGCAAGCTAATCAGGTTTTTCTAGGAAGCCAGAATCTGACAGCTACCCTCAATACTGTTATATTATCAGGGCAGAACTCACCCTTCCTGCCTAAAATGCTCAAGACAAATTTATTTCAGATAGGTACAGCAACGCAAGTTTTATGAATCCTGCAAAAGATGCGTTACCCACAATTGTGTTTCCTCTGTATCAGGAGATAAAAGTTTGTCAACAAATTACATAAATGTAGAAAGTAAAAACTTATATATCACAAAGTACTTGTACTACAATATAATGTAAACATTTTATTGATAGAATGACACCTCTACCACCATGTTTATTTTTCAGTACTAAACTGCTCATTGCAGTCTCTAACTTCCTTGTGAAGGGAAAAGGAGGGGCAGACTCTTCTCTGTAGTGACTAGTGGGAATGGCCTGAAGTTATGTCAGGGGAGCTTTAGGTTGGATATTTGGAAAATGTTCTTTACTGGAGGGTGGCTGGGCACTGAAACAGGCTCCCGAGGGAAGTGGTTACAGTGCCAGCCTGACAAGAGTTCAAGAAGTGTTTGTGCTCTCAGCCACATGGTGTGACTCTTGGGGATGATCCTGTGCTGGGCCAGAATTTGGATTTGATGATCCTTGTGGGTCTTTTCCAATTCAGCTTATTCTATGATTCTGTGATCCTGTGTGTAGCACTGCACTTCACCATGATATAAAGGCCAGAGAAATATTACCACAGTCTTCTAACACACATTTTCAGAACTGACTCAGATATTGAAGAAACTAAGAACTGAATCATGTTTGACCATTTTTTACTTAGACTATGAAGCCAAAGAGTCTGCAAGTCAAGCCCTCCCAATATTAAATCTTTTCTGACGGGTAATTCAATATAGGCAATGAATGGCAACTTTATTGACCACTTCAGAATCACAGAATCATTTAGGTTGGGAAAGACCTTTGAGATCATCAAGTCCAATTGTTAACTCAGTACAATCACATCCACCACTAAACCTTGTCCCATTTACATTACTTTTAAATACTTACAAGTTTGGTTATTGAAACACTATCCTGAGCGGCCTGTTTTTCCATGAAAAAAAATTTCCCAATATCCAATCAAAGCTTTCCCTGACACAACTTGAAGCCAATTCCTCTTGTTCTGTCACTTGGGAAAAGAGACCAACTCCCACACAGCTATACCCTCCTTTCAGGTAGCTAGCTGTAGTGAGCGATCAAGTCCTACCTGAGCCTCTTCCCCAGTCTAAATACCCCCAGCTCCCTCAGCTGCTCCTCATCAGACTTGTGCTCCAGACCCTTCTCCAGTTCCATTGCTTTTCTCTGGATAAACTCCAACACCTCATGTAGTGACAGGCCCAGAACTGGACACAAGATTCAAGGTGTGGCCTCACCAGTGCTGAGTACAGGGGCACAATCACTGCCTTGGTCCTGCTGGCCACACTATTGCTGATACAGGCCAGGATGCCATTGGCTTTCTTGGCCACCTGGACACAGTCTGGATTATGTTCAGCCAGCTGTCAACCAGTACTTTTTCCACTGAGCAGCTTTTCAACTACTCTTCCTCCAGCCTGTAGTGGTGCCTGGGGTTGTTGTGATCCAACTGCAGGATCTGGCACCCCGGCTTTGTTAAATCTCTTCCAACTGATCTTGGCTTATCAATCCAGCCTATCCAGATCCCCCTGCAGACTCTTCTTGCTCTTCAATAGCTCAACACTTTTGCCCACTTTGAAGTCATTTGCAAATGTACTGGGGGTCAGGACTAGTTCCAGTACTAAGCCCTAGGGACATCACTGGTGATCAGCCCCCAGCTGGATGTAACTCCATTCTCCTCCACTCTCTAGGCCCAGCCATCCAGTCAGTTTTTACCTAGTAAAGACTGCACCTGTCTAAGCCATGGGCTACCAGTTTCTACAGGAGAATGTTGTGGGAAAAAGTGTCAAAGGCTTTAGTAAATGTCTAGGTAGACAACATTCATTAAGTAAGGTCATTTTGTCATAGATCATGTTGGTCAAGCAAGACCTGCTTTTCATAAACCCATGCTGGTTAGGCCTGATCCCCTGGTTGTAACACTCAAGCATCTCAGTGTTTGTGGGACTGATGCTTAAAATGTAGGACTCAGCAAGCAAACACCGAGAACATGAGACAGAAAAAAAAATGGAAGTTATCACAATCAAGTCAAGCAGAACAACTTCCCAATAGCCAGCAAGTTTGGAATGCCAACACATGTGGAAATGAGACAGAATGGGACTCTTTCTGTTCATGGTATTTAAGGGGGAAATTAGGTGGGTTTTACAGATG
Organism: Leptocoma aspasia; assembly: GCA_013399835.1. NCBI lineage: Eukaryota > Metazoa > Chordata > Aves > Passeriformes > Nectariniidae > Leptocoma > Leptocoma aspasia. The sequence continues at coordinate 301,762 of VXAX01004754.1, forward strand.
AATATCTTTTCTTTGAGATGCACTGAGGAAGATGGATAGCATTTATAGACAATCAGACATGGAAACTCATTTCACCCCTGTGACAGACTATTTAAAACTAAATGTTATGGCCGAAAGGCAGATGTGCAGACAAGCAGCTAAAATGCTTCATCCTTGTCTCTGAAGTCAGGGCAGTCAATCTCAGATCCAAAACTTTCACTACACTACAGAAAACATACCATGTTAATATATCCTGAAGGTATCAAAAGCAGGACAAAAAAATGTCTATATAGTAAATGTTTTCATAGTTTTTTCCTTCTGAGTTACTTTGAATCCAAGAAGGCAGTATCAATATATATTTGTTTTTAATAATATTTGCAGCAAAATAGTATCTACAGCAGAAGAAATACAGTTTTCAAAATATCCTGATTCATGATGAATACAATAGGATGTAGATCCTAAATCCTTAGTCTTTTGAAGCCTGGCTTTGGCCTTTGGACTTTCACTTTGAATGAAGGCACATTCAGGCAACTGGACCTGCCTAATAATACCTGAACTCAGAGAACCAACATAACTGGAGGCACACATAAGTTTAATGTCGGTGTTGGCTGCAATAAGATAAATTCCACCAGAAATGTCCATCTTCTACTGTACCACCCAATTACACTTGCTTTGCTTTTACGTAATTTTACTTCCTTGTATCAGAAATATTAGAATAATTCTGCATAACCACTAAAGCAAACACATTCAGAGCAATCAGGAAATCTGAATATGTAACACACTGCTCTAGAGAATCAAAGGAGCCCTGTCAACTCAGATTGTCCTGAAAATGAGTTCATTATCAGCCGTAGGAGTAAACACAAAGAACAAGTACTCAGTGCAACTCAGTTACCTAATGAAAACAGAAAGCTCCCCATAACAATTGGAAAACTGTAAGCATGCTTTTACTGGAGTTTAGATGATAAGCACAGAAAGCATTAATTAGGGCAGAAGTCTTGCAGAGCAAGTCAAGATATTATGGGTGGCTTAGTTTTGTTTCTGTAAAGGCACAAGCAATCAAAGTCGATCTGTCTGCAGAAGAAAGAATAAATCACGAAGAACCGCTGGGACGATCTATCACTGTGCCTGGTAAGAAAGCCTGATGCTTGTATGTAACATTCAAAAAGGAGTGACCCATGCAAAGTGCCCTACTTTTGACACTCATTCAATGGGCCTGGCTCCTCCCAGAACCTCCCTTCAGCCTATTTTATAAGGGAACAGGAGACTCTGGCAGACATTTGGCTACCACTTAGCCTTGAAGGGTTGTGAAACAAACATTCAGAAGGTGGGTTTGGTCTGAGATGCTTCACTTGCAAAACCTCAGAACAGTCAGAGCAGTCAGAAGGTTCCCAAGAAAAACAAACAGCAACTTTGCAGCACCAGGGGACAACCACCAGGGTTTTCTTCCACAGAGAAAGCTGAACTTTGATAAAACCCTCCCCAAGAACCATCAATGCTCCCCAGCCTGCATGGCTTCTTCTAAGAGAAGATTACATATCAAATCCTGCAAGTTCTTTTCTCTTTCTCCTTAACCTCTTTTTCACCTCCAGACCACAGAAATCTTGCTGCCAGGTATCAGTCCTGATGTTTCCAAAGCAACACAGAGAACTTAATTCTGCTAAGGTTCTCCATTCTCTTAAAACCGTAAGTCGTGGCATATGCAAAATAATCAGAGCCAGGAGGGACAGAAATCACAGGCTGGGTACATTGTGCTCTTCTGAGCACAACTAAAAAGTCCATTTGAAAAATTTAACTGAAACACTTCAGTTGAAAGGAGGAGAAAGTACTAATGACTTACAGGCTGTTCCCAGGAGAAATGTATCCATGTCTGAGCTATCAAAAATAAACTCCAACATAGAAACAAACTCAGTTTGTAAATGTTTTTATATCAGCCAAAGAAAGAACTTTGAAATAAGATCAAACAAACACTTAAGTAACTTGGCTTGTTATTAATTTGGTAGATTTTTTGCAATGTCACCACTCCATGACAAACGCCAACCCTTTAGAGCATGACGTGGCACCCTGGGAACTGCAACAGCATTACACTATCAAGAGTGCTGTCCCAGTTAAATTCCACAAATCCTCAACATAAAGCATTGCACTACTGCACTTGAGTGTGCTACCAACTACAGTGAACAGTATGCCCATTGATTCAGATAACCTGGATGTGTGTCAGGGTAACTAGTATCTTTTTGCTGATTTTCAGGAAACAAACATTTTTTCCTTTGAAAACTATTTCTCCAGGATAACAAACAAAAGAAATGGGACATCAGATACTTGGATGTTTTCATCTGATACACAGCATTTAAAAATGTAAATGGATGGTGTTTGACTCCTAGGCTGACTTTAGGAAATGCAAATTTAATTTCTTCATTGTAATCCCACTACAAGAATAGATGTTATTCCTTCTACAAGCAAGTCATCTTTTGCCAATAAAGGTCTCCCTTTGCTTTTATTTGTGATTATCAGAAAGTTTTTATATTTATTGAGACTGTAATGGAAGTTTCAGCAATAGTATTTCCATTTCCTGCAATATGTTTTCCAGGGGAAAAATACACAGACAAACACAGAAACAACATGGAAATGTTATGAAACAAGTTTATGACCACATTTATAAAGGACTAAAAATTACTTAAATGAGAGGTGATCTAGTTGACAGCTCCTCATTCCAACTTGTTTTGAAGGTAGAGTCTTCGCTAAGCTCCCTCTCCTGCCCCCAGTATTTTAACTGCAACCAAACACTTGGAAGTGAAGAGTTACATTCATGGACCACTTCCATATGCCCCAGGAATCACACAGGAATGCAGGTGCAAAGTATCCACTTCGATCCTGTTTAGGTTTCCCACAGGAACAGACTGTGCAGACAGAACTAATGTAGCAGTTTGTTTGTTCCACCTAAATAGCTACCACATAGAAAAAAAAAATAGAACACATAGTTGCAATAAATTTTTAACTGAAAAAAAAAACAAGGAAGGAAAAAAAGTCTGAAGCAAGTTCTAAATTGCAAATACTCTATGCTTTGCATGTCTTTCTGAACATTTTTCTGAGGCCAAAACTGAACTGAAGTCAACATTTTCTTTATGAACACCGCAGGAAAGTAAAATATTGCAGTTTTGTGTATCATACTGCAGTGAGCATTATTAAGTTGTTCTACAGTAAGGAGATATTTGCTACTGCTTCAGAGTGAAGCTACAGGAAATACTAGGAAACACATAAGACACCTTTTATTGCCTCTTTATAAATGCCAGGCAATTGGAACAGTCAAATCTCACCTTCAGTGCTCTAATCCCACAAAGCTGGTTTCATAAATTCCTCATTAAAGGATGCACTGATGCAGTTCTGGTGCATGTCGTAATAAATATGCTGCCTTGTTTAATTCTGGTATCTTACAGGAAAAGCCAGATCATTGAATAATCAGATTTAGCTATCAGCACAGCAGGAGATCTATGTTTTAAACCCATTTAAGGGCTGCAGATACCATATGCCAGCTGACAAAATCAAGCAACATAATTGACTCAAACACTATCCTCTTCTGTTGGGCTGTTGTTTATTGCAAGACAATCTATGAAGCTGCGCTACAAGAACAGCCACAGCTCCTTTTGTCAGAGTCAACTCAGCTGACAAGCTCATTAAAATGCCTTTGTACACAATCTGTATGAATAAGTGAAGCTTAGAATTTAACCATTAGACAGTTTATCATGTTTGTGGAGAGATAAGTTATGGGAGAGGGTGAATGAGAGGAAACTGTTCAGTACACAACAATTTCTAGTTCTTTTTGCCAGCAGAGACTGTGTGTGAATTTCTCCGTTGCATGCTCACTCCACACCCATTGCTAATAGAAGGGTTCCAGTCTTCTGTTTGCTGCCTCTTATTCCCTGCACCAAAAGCTGGGAAGAAAGAAATGCAGAGGCTGCTGCAAGGAGTGATTAGAAGCTGTGCCTTTACAGCTAGAGGAAACAGCCTCGACCGGGCTCCAGGCTAGCTCAGTATGCACAGGGAACTGCAGCCACACTCCTGACCGCATTGCAGACACACCAGGAGCTTTCGTCCCTACAAACCCCCGGAAGCTCACAGAGAAAGACTGCAGAGGACGCATCCACAGCTGTGACTGCCACCACTACTGAGCTTTTCAGCTGTGGATTTCAGTTTGATAAGCAGAAATCTTCAAGTTACTCAACAAAGATTTCACAGCAAAGGTATCCCCTAAGCTACTCCAACCCTCCTGACAAGCAATTACAGCCTCTCACCGCACAGCTCCCGTTTGAACCTGGCTGGCATAAGAAGGGATAAAGAAGAAACAGATTTGCTTTTTGCAGTTTTGGGGTGGGTTTTTTGGTATGTTTGGGGTTTTTTGGTTGCTTGGGGTTTTTTTAAATATGGCCATCCAGCATTGCTGTGTACTATAGAGATGCTGTTTCCAATTTTTGCACAGACTAGAGTGCTTTCATGGTTATCTGAAAAGCCAACACTCTTTGCATTTCTATAGGTACTCTAAGATTATTTGGGGGCTGAATGGCACAACCCAAGTACAAATAATTCACTTGTTCAAGGTAACAGAAAGTTCTCTCTTCTGTAGCAAGTCAGACTGAAACAGAGAGCTCAAAACATGTAGTTCAAGAAAGCCACATTCTAAAAATATATGGCACTCACACTTCAGCACACACTGTGCCTCTTACAAATGTTATCCATTTCTATATACAAAATACAGACCAGGATTTCTGTCCAGTTACACTGGAGTTACACCAGCTGGAGAGAGATCAGAATAAGACCTTGCTCACCTATGAGTTCATATACACTACTTTAATAATCTTTTTATTAGGATTGCATATAAATAAATCAATTTCCTTACACCACAGTAACAAAATAATATTTATGGCATGACTGGAAAGAAGAAAAAGCTGCCATTCTAAATTCACCTTCTGCAAGTGGTGAACATTCTGTTCTTAATATGGCTATTGAGATAGTTTAGCCAATACATATCACCAGCTATCATGGAAAACTATGACAAGCAATAAATTACAAGTAATTCCATCTCCTTGACTATATTAAGGCAATAGGTCTTTAAGTACCTTGTCATATCAAAGTACACTGGGAATGTGAACAACTGAATATTAAACTACTCAAACTCATTTCACTGCCTTACAGTAAGCTGACAGAAGTGATCCATAGTGCATCCTACACAAGCACAACCATGACTTAAAAAAAGCCCCAAACCTTAAAAACACTGGACTGCACTAAACCAAACACTGACAATAGCAGATATGTTTAGGATGGACACACTCCTTTGCTGGGAGTGGGTATATGAGAAAAAAAACTGGGTATATGGGAAAAAAACCCACTCAACTGCATAACTAAAAAGTCTGCCTGTGTTCACACATGGAGGCTGAATACACTTATGGTCTTTCTCAATTTCTAAGTACTGGATTTTACAATCTCAGTAAGGGCATTTTCTGAATAAGGACTTCCCTCAGCCCATCCTCCCCCACCTTTTGAATGCAGTTTTATGAATATTACATTAAAAGGACAAACAAACCCATTATTATATTCAAGATCTACTAAAACTGACAGTAAACAGTAGCCTAGGCAGTACTGTCATGTGAACAAGAACTGCAGACACAGACTGTCACAGCCATGGGCCATGTCATGGAAGTTTTCTAGAACTTTGCTCATCCTTGGTGCTCTTACATTTAGCTTATCTCCAACCTGTCAAACATCTTTTCTGGAGCCTGAAGCCCCATGCAGGGCACATTTCATTTCACTCCATACTTGGTATTTTCTTAGACCAAGCAGTACTGCAAATAACCACTTTGCTTATAAAGCCTGTAGCAATGTTTTCCAAAAAGATGTCATTCCCAGTTACTGTTCAGCTGAGATCAACTACAACATCAAAATTCTTTTATTCAAACCTGCTTATCTAGCAACCAATTCCCATGTTATATTTGTTTATTTTTCTCAACTTCACCCTTAGCTTTTACAGTGTTAAAAGAAAAAAAAAAACCTCAATTTTAAATCTCTTCTCTAACATAGCTTTTCTCTCTGATTAAATTTGCAGGACAGATCTTAATTTAAAATTCTTCCTGTTTCACAGCATTAATACGAATATGTAGCAAAATCAGAAAATTCTCTGTAGCTGGAAACAAACCAGCCTAACCATACACTAAACTTGATTCTGTATCTACTTTGTACAAAGCATCACCTAGTTAGTATTTTACACCCTGTTCATATGAGTGCTAGAAAAGTGTCAAAGCTCTCCTGCAGTCAAGATATACCAAAGCCATTTCTCCCATATCCAGGAGGCATGTTGCTCTGTCACAGAAGGAAGACAAACTGATTCAAAGTGACTTGTCTTTGCCAAATCTATATTGATTGTTGCTTACCCACCCTCACTTTCTTCCAAATACTTGTCAATTGCTTTTTTCAGTATTTTTCCAGGAATTAATCTGCTTGGCCTGTAGTTCTATACTTTCAACCCCCGATCCCTTTAGAAAAAGACACTAAGTCAGTCTTTCCTTGGTTTTTCAGGATTTCGGTTATCTTCTGTTCATTCTCAAATAAGGTCCCTAATAGCATCAGCCCATTTTAGTTGTTTGCCTAAACTTTCTATCCGCTGTAAGAGTATTTAGGAAAGGCCTCCAAGCTTTAGCCTCCATGGATGAATGCTAGGCTGTGTTCTGCATCTTAGCCCTTGTGCTTGTCTGCTCACAGCTAATCCTGCTCAGTAAAGTAAAAATGGTGCTTACAACCTCTTTAGCAACATCTGTTGTTAACTTTCTCGTCTTTCTGCCTAACAGACAAGGTCTTTCTTTAGCGATTTCCCTTGCGACTAATATATTTACAGAATGTTTTCTTGCTGCAGCTTTGCCAGCTCTTTCTTGTTTTGTACCAAGTCCTTCTGATAATGTCTCTACACACGAGCACCACTCTTTTTTCAGACATGTTCACAAGCTGACCTAATACCCCTTTTTTGCATGGCTCCTTCAGTTTCTGACTAATGAATAGCTTGTAATTAGGCAGCAGCAATTATGGCTATCTAGTCTTCCCAAAGAAACAGCCTGTACTTGCGCCCTTACAGCATGTCTTTAAGAAACCACTACATCTTCTGTCCTCAGACATTGACAAATTCTTTGATTTTAAGTATGTTTTCGAGGCCATTGCTAAATAGCTACTTTCATCCAATTCACCACCCTCCTCCATCCCTTCCTTTCTTTTAGTCAGAAGCAAATACAGAAGACATTCAATATGAGTTGCTTTCAGCACTACCCATCAAAAGAAGTGCTGAAATTTTGCTAGTCTTTGCATGTTAAAATACTATTTTCTGGAAGGTGCCAGAGCAGCTGAAGTCCCCCTGAATACTTGGGAATAGACATAAATAAGAAATAGTCTACTTGAGGAATCTAAAGAGAACTAGAATCACTTTTTTTTCTTCTTTGTACCTTTAGAGGCTTTTCAACACTGCCCAGTGGATTAAGTAAAGACATCTTCAATACAGAAAGAATTAATCCTCTCAGCTGTCCTTGTTTTCCCTTTAGTAAAGTATTTATCCAACACTTGTGTCATAAAAATTACTGCCCTTACTTGACTTGAGTGGCTGACTGGTGATTCTCCTCCTTTGCTCTTCTCATGAGATCCTACCTGGAGTACTGCATCCAGATCTGGGGTTCCCAGCACAGGGAAGACATGGACCCCTTAGAGCATGTCCAGAGAGGAGCCACCAATATTATCAGAGGGAGGGGACACCTCTCCTATGAAGACAGGCTGAGAGAGTTGGAGTTGTTCTGCCTGGAGAAGAGAAGGCTCCGGGGAGACCTTACTGTAGCTTTTCATTACTTAAAGGGGGGAAATAATAAAGAGGGAGAGAGAATTTTTATCAGGACCTGTAATGATCAGAAAACAGCAAACAGCTTTAAAATGAAAGCAGGTAAAGTTTAGATTGGTCACAAGGAGGACAGTTTCATACAGTGTGGGTGGTGAGGCACTGGAACAGGTTGCCCAGAGAAGCTAAGAATGCTCCTTTCCTGCAAGTGTTCAAGGTCAGGTTGGATGGGGCCCTGAGCAACTTGGTCTAGTAAATGTCCCTGCCCACAGAAGGGAAGTTGGGCTAGATGATCTTTAAAGGTCCCTTTTAAGCCAAAAAAATCTATGATTGTGCTAAATAAAGTACAACTTTGATTTACAAGTATATTCATTTCCTCTTATTTCAAATATATCAACAAAGCAGCATACTTATGTTCTTGATTCCAGGCTAAAACAGGGAGGTATTTGGTCCTTACTATCACCTAATAAGAATAGCAACATTTAATGTAATATGATGAAAGCAGTGTATCATATTGGGAGACTTCAGCTCACTTCCTTTCAACACAGATCACAAACATCCCATCATACCAGGATGTGACTTTTTTTTGCATTAAATCAGTGACTGTTTCATGGAGCAGCTGATTAGGAAGCCTACAAAAGAAAATGAAATCCTTGATTTAGTCCTAAATATAGAGTGGCTCTTCAGCTACAGGATTTTGAAAACTCTTCCATGCAATAGCTTCCCAGTTGGAGCAATGGTGAAGAAAAATAAACCTGTAGTTGTGTCCAGCTTCAGAGACTGCAAACATGAGAAGTAAGGAAGCTTGTTAAGAGAATATGAAAGGGCCAGATAAAGAATTTCCATCTTTGCAGGCACTGTGGAGATTATGAACAGAGATACCAGAAAAAACAGGCAGGTACACATTTCCTATTAAGTAAAACCTAAGAAAGGAAGAAAAGAAACCAGACTGGTTAGAACAGCAGTGTAGGAGTGAGGTTACCTTCAAAAAAGCTGAAGTCAAATCCAAATAGAAAAACACAGCTCAACAGATCATAAAATATGGCAAATTAATGTAAAAGCACACCAAGGCAGGCAAAACAAACAAAAGATATGATGAACAACTGGCAGGCACTAATGACAAATCTTTTTTCAAGCATATCAGGAACAGGAAACCTGCCAGAAACTCCAGGAGGCAACTCATCATCAGAGTAGTAAGGGAAGACTTGGAATATAAAGGCATTACAGAAAATACATCAGGCAGATTCACTGCAGTGATGGTGACAGTACGAGACACTGGGGAGCCTCTGTAAAGAACCTTAATAGAAATATGAACATTGGTATGAACCCAGGATAAATGTTAATGTTTGAGCATGAAACACCAGGAAAAAAAAAACAACAGAAGAGGGAATATAATAATATATTAATGGCATTTGTGGATGGTATCTAGATTAGCAGGTCAACAAACTCCAGCACATTTACATGTGCTTCGAGATACTCAAATCTGGAAAAGAAGTCTAAAACAAGAGACTGAAACTAATTTTAAATGATGCAGGGGTGAGAACAGATGAAGGGGTTACCCCTGTGCCTGCCAAACTAAGGGTCCACAAGGTGGAAAGTGAACTCAGCAGCTCAATTCCCTTGTCTTCCACATCACTGCAAGGAATCCTGCACCAGTGGCTTGAATACACCCTGGTACCTGAATGCTAAACTGTGTGGACAGAAGTATTGTGGTGATTTTAAGTACACAGGTGGGAGAGTGTGGAATGAAATCCATTTTGTATTAAAGTAAAATCACTTTTCCCTCCTATAAAGTCTTAAAGAGTTTTGTCACACGCTCTGATATTGCAACACTATTTCTCAGGATTCCCCTACCAGGACCCCTCTTTCTAGGGGTCTGCATGGATGCATTTGAAATTGCAATGACTATGAGCAAAACCAGCAGGAACCAACGAAACAAACACTAACAGCTCACCGGGACCAGATGGCACTCAACCCAGGCATCCTAGAGAAACTCAAGCATGAAATCAGTGAATTACTAACACAACGGTGTGTCACCTCTCAATTAAAACTTGGTAGTAGAGGACTCTGCGGTGGAAAAGGTGACAGACTTTTAAGAGACTGTGGGCAAGACGTCAAGCTAAGATTTGTGCTGTATCTACTACTAAAAACTGCAATGAAGAATGGAATTAGGAGCTATCTGGATAAATATAATCTTGTTGGGACAAGTCAGCATGGCTTTTGAAATGGAACATCCTGATTTACATAGCCACTGGAGTTCTAGGCACAAGCCAGCGCAGAAGCCTAATCTAGTTCCTCTACCTCAACAGACTTTCAAGAAAGAATTTCAAGGTTTCAAGGTAATAAATACAAAAGGCAAACTACAGAAATTTTCTGGGTTTGGCTGGGATAGAATTAATTTTCTCCACAGCATCTAGTATGGGGCTATGTTTTGGATTTGTGCTGGGAACAGTGTTGATAATGCAGAAATGTTTCAGCTATTGCTGAGCAGTGTTTACACAGAGGCAAAGCATTTATTGCCTCTCACCCCACCAGCAAGCAGGCTGAGGGTGCACAGGAAGCTGGAAGGAGACACAGCCAGGACAGGTGACCCCAAGTGGCTAAAGGCACTTCCCCTACCATATGGTGTCATGCTCAGCATATAAAGCTGGGGGAAGGTTGACAGCAGGCTGCTGCCCAGAGCATCAGTTGTTTGGTGGTGAACAACTAATTTTATTTGCATCATTTGTCTTTCTTGGGGTTTATTTTCCTTTTTATTACAATTTATTGCCATTACTACACTTTAATTATTAAACTGTTCCTATCTCAACCCACGAAGACTTTTACCCTTCCAATTCTCTTCCCCTATCCTACTGGGAGCCAAGAGGAGGGAGAGTGAGTGAGTTGCTCTGCAGTGCTTAGCTGCCAGTTGGGTTTAAACCAGGAAGGAAACAAAGATTTTATGAAAAATGAGTGAATAGGCTATAAAATGGCAGGTAACATTCAGGGTAGTTAAATCAGGCATACAGGAAAAACAATACTAACTTCACAAAGACAACTGTGAGCTTGAGTAAACCATTACCTGTTAGGAGCAAGAGCTTGATATTTATGATAGACAAATGAACAGAAATATCAGTCCCCTGCTCAGCAGAAAGTTAAAATAGGAAATAAATTGTCAGGAGCCATTAGGAAAGAAATTTCAACCAACACCTAACAGAATTTCAGAAGGACGAAGAAGGACACTTTACTCTCCAGAATAAACGAGCCCTGGTGGATGCTCAGAGCTGCTCGAAGGAAAGCTTTCAGAAACTTCCTCCAGAAAGGCTGGGTTACCAGAGCACCTTCTCTTATACTCACCATGCAAAAATGGAGAATAATCTCATAATCTAGCTTTTACCAGATTTCCACTTCCTACCTTCCTCTTTCACTACAACCATTGAAACTTCTGAAACTATCAGCAAGACGATTTCAGAGAAGCATCTGCATTAGCATCATTCCCCAAGTCTTCCCCAGAACAGACACATTTCATAAGGATTGTAATATTGATCTGTCTCCATGCATTTTCCTATCACAAGATAAACAGTGAAAATAATTACATCAACATGTCCTGTGCTCTGAAAATTGTTTCTTACTGCAGGTTAACAAATGTAATTAGGTGTTCATAGGCCAGAAGAACTACCAGAAAATTTAATTCTTTTGTTGTCAATTACCCTTTTCAGACACACAGTCAGAATGAATAAAAACTGAAACCACCCTGCTAGCTTTGATTTTTCCACTGAAAAATAAAACTTTTTCAGCTTTTTCAATCATAAAAAAGCACAAGACATCCCTTATCTGCATTCTCTTTTGTCATACTCAGTTTTGAGTGGTCTGCTAAAAAAAAAAAAAAGGTCAAAAAAGGTTCTCTATACATAACAAAAAAAAAATTCAGATTACTTCTGACTAAGTACCTAAATCAAAAAGTTCCTGTGAACTCCCTATTTGACTGTCAAATCAATGTGCTCAAAATTCAAATAGCCACAATAGCCACAAAGCACAAAGGTGACCCAAATGTCCTAAGGTAAAAAAACAAACAAACAAACAAAAAAACCCACCAAACTTCAATGGTTAATTAAAAAGAGTATATGGATAAAATGCTGTGAAGATTTCCCATTTTTTTTTCTAAAGCATAATATCAAGCAGCTTAGAAGAAATAAAAAGCATTACAGATTCTCACATAAAGCTGCAAGAGTTCTGAAGCCATATTTTCAAGACAGACAATGACTACAACAAACTTAAGGGCAGAAAAATTAGAGCTTCCGTCACTGCAACTAAACACCTCTGACAGCCCTTTTTTTTTTTAATTCCTGGGCAAGCAGCATCCTCGGTTTGCTCTTCTTACCCCATAACTGTGTCACCTCTGCTGGTGTGGGTGTGCTGACACGGTTGTTATATAACTCCCTCGCTCCAAAGCAGAATTAAAATAAAACCCAAACCACAAAACAAAACCCACAAAACAGGAAACCAGCAGTTCTTAGATAGGCTGTGCTCCTCTTAAGAGCTCTATTATGACATTATTCCTGGAATGGATTCCCAAGTACCAGATTCCCAGCCCCTTTCTCTTCCTTTTGTTCCTAACATGTGCAGTGCCAGGCGTGTCCCCCAGCACTGTGTTCTGCCTGGCTGGGGCCCTCCATGACACAAACATTTGCTTGGACTCTGGTAACCTCAAGCTCCACAAAGGAACAATACTCCCTTCAGGTACAGTTCATCCCACGCTATAAAAGATCACAAGTCATGCCTTAGAAATGCCTGTGTTTTTTCACTATTATAACAGTTTAGACAGTCTTAAAGAGAGGAGGATACAAACATCTGAAGTGAGGCAAATGAATCTCACCTGAAGACACAAACTCATGGCCCTGCAAGGCTCCTTCCCTTCCTATTCAGGACCAGGCTGCCTAAGCTCCTGGTTGCTTTCTCCTTAGGTCTCCAACATATGTAAGTTCTCACCCTACAGATCCTGAGAGCTGAATTTAAATTCTTAATGAACTCTTTGATGAATACATACATATGTACATAACTGCATAAAAATTCCAGGTCATTAGCCATCACAAAGAACCAAGTCCCAAAGAGAAGCATAAATGCTGAGCCATACCTGGGGTTTTGCTGTCTTTGAGTCAACAGTATCTAGCCACCATCCCATTAAAAATTAGCAGATTGAAGTAAAAATTTGACTACATGGGACTTTGTCAGCAACTTAAGAATGAAGGGGAATTCAAACAGAATGAGACTTTTCTTTTTTGCAATAGAAAAGGATAATTCCAGTAACAAGAGGGGAAAACTACCTCCAAACAAAATAGAACTACTCCTTTCCTGGGTGAACATGTGTGCTTCCAACCAGCTGAATCCTTTCAAGCATCAGTAAGAAAGTAATTCTATTCTAAACAAGGGGGCAGAGTTGTATTGTCTCCTCCTTATAAAGACTCCATAATCCAACAGATACTGAGGTTTATCTAGCTCTGTACTCTTAATTGAGTAAAATCCATAACTATCCAATTCCCATCTTTTGCTCCTTTTCACTTCTTTCTTGTCTCAGTTAATCACATAGAGCTGTAGCTTCTCAGCTCCCTCTCACTTACTAGTATCAATCTTTGAGAAAGTGAAACAATGAAGGAGTTGAGAGAAACTACTCCTGAACTTGATTTTTTCACCATTTAACTGATCCTTTCCTCTCATCCATCAAAACCATAAACACCATTTCCCACTGCAGCACTTGCTTTGTGGATAAGCGTTTTCTGCTACCTCTAATTCAGAGGATCCTTTTCCTCCACCCTCTGACACAGTAAACAATACCACCCATTGCCACTTTAGTTTTCCCATTTCTGATCTATATTCGAAACAGAATTGTGAATTCTATTCCAAAGGTCAGAATGAATAGCAGAACTTTTGTTAATTCCTGGTCTGAACAGTCCTCTCCCTCCTGCCCAGGACTGCAGGAGCCAGCCTCCTACAGCTAGGTGTGAGGCTGTATCAACAGCATGACAATTAAACCCCAAAGTTAGTCAGTACCATATCCTCGATGTGTCTGTTTTTACAGCTGTAAAAAGAACTCCTCTTTCAACTTCAGCATAGATACATTTTCTACATCTTTGCAGATACTGTAGGCACCGCTGAGGTTTCAGAGTACAAGCTGGTGATATCACAGAACAGACACAATATTACATCCTGAATAATTTGCTATGGGCTATGCTTCAGTGCTCCAGAAATACAGTAAGTGGCAACAGCAAAACCACTCTGCATTAATAGGAATGGCTTGTCTTATTTAAGAATTAGAAGATCAGCATGGGATCTAGTTTCAACACTTCCCCCCGCCTTTATGTTTCAATATCACATATACAGACAGCAAGGAGCAGAAATCCCTATGGTTTGCTAGCTCAGGTAACTCTCCACAAAGGCAGCAGTCACTGGAGCTCTGTATTAAAACACTCCTGACCCAGAAGAGCAGCTGCTAATGGGACAAGCAGATGCACCAGCCTTCTGCCACCTGGTTTAGAGGGAGAACAGAAAGCCTAAGAGCTGGTCTGCCATGGCTGTGCCAATACCTTTTACTCCAAGAGTTTCTGCTCCAAAGGAAAAGTGGGTTTTCCACAACAGCAGAAAAGCACGTAACATTCACAAAGTAGTAGTTTACAAAAACTGCCTGAAAATTTACCCTACTCTGATCTAAGTAATTATCTCATTAATTCATTTCCCTGCCTAAACAATATTATTACCTGAAATCAAATGGGAATCATCTTTGTCTAGGAAACATCATAGCCTAGCACCACTTTTTGGGCCCTAATACAATATCTTTTTTGACCTTTTTTTTCCTTAAAAAAAACTCTGTTGAAAAATAAATTTACTGGAGAACAGAAGGAAGAGCTTCTATCTTGTAAGAACTTTTCCTGACCATCATATATGGCACTTGCAGACCGATGCAGTCATCTGTATTGTAACTTATCCTTCGCTGAGAGACTCCTCGATGTGTCCCAGCCTCTGGTTCTGTGTTTACTGGTCCTGCTAACTTGAATTTCAATTCCACCAAAATACACACAATACATTTCTCAGTCTCCTATGTTAACAACAGAGAGATGATTTTTATCTGGCCTTAAAATCCCAATGTGCTGCAGTAACAGTCATAGGTGATCAAGTGGGATAACAAGTAAATAATGAAAACAAACATTCACATGAAGCCCTGATGTTGTATGTCTTCAGTTACTTGTGATTTGAAGCACACCACTGATCCTGCCATCAGCCAGCTCTGCCACCGAAGGCAGGCACTTGCTTTCCTGTCCAAGCAGAAAGAACTATTCCAATGGGCTGCAAACTCCCTGAACTTTAAGCAGCACTAAATGCACTCAAGCTAAGGACTTTCCTCAAGGCATTTCTGTGAAGTCACAGAAGACACATGCTCCTTGTTTATCATTAAACACATCTTTATCTAGAGACAAGGTTACAACTACGCCCATCTTCATGTTACTTGCCTGCCATCAAAACACCATCTTCTTAGAATAAGGTTATTTGCTACTCCAGTACAATGTTTTACCTAGTACATCATCTTCATTGCAGAAGCTGAAAAGGTCACTCAGCAAAGGGAGGTTGCTGAATAGCCTTTATTTGGTTTGGTCCTATAAGTAGTATCTCTAAATTTAAGTCCTCTTCCCCGGAGGCAAAGAGATAAATAAGCTGAGAATTTTTTGAAGGCTGATGAAAGGAAACCAAGAAGCTTCTGTATAAAAGGCAAACCCCACATGACTTCACCATACACTGAGCATTACCAGTCACATGGGAACTCCCTACTCAGAAGCTGTGGGAATGGAGGGAGTGGAATGGAGGCACATCCATTGCCTCCATTGAAGGGAGGAGGGAGGAGGGGAATGGAGATGGAGGCACATCTCCTTCCCAGCAGGCACAGTCTGCTTATTCCCCATACACAGAGGTGAGCTGTTACATACTACTGTGATTGCATAGTGGTATGTTACGCACCATCAGGACTAAGAGATAAATTAACATCCTACTCTGACCAGAGCCCTGTCCTTCCCCCTGCCTTTTCTGCCCTTTGTTTCCCCTTTTTATATAGAACAACAATATTAACTCACTTCTATAAATGGAAATATTCTTTTCCAAAACTTGGCAAGGAATGATATATCTGGAGTAAAACTCACCCCATGCTATGTAGCAGTCTCACACCACCTTGATGTGGGAAGCCTCATTAACTACAGCTCTGACATGAAGAGATTTCTTCATAGGAAAAAACTTCAATCCTTATTTCCATAACAAGTGCTTATAATTCCACAATCTGGAGCACAGACTCACCATTTGGTTAGGAATCTACAGCCAAGGTCATGACTTAAGAAATTCTTGTGAAAAGCCTCTTAAATCTGAGCAAACAAACAAAACTCAAATATATCCAGCAGATATCTGCTAGGATGTGGTTTCACAAACTGCAGCCAGCACACATTAGTGCTGCTCTCATGTGGCTGGTCACATACTAGCCTTCCACCTCTGGCCAGCTGTAGCACTTTCTCCCCATCCCCCATTTTGTACTGGAATTACTGGTGTTGGGATTCCAGTCAGCTATCTCTGAGTCCTGGTGCTGGCACAGAAAAGGCAAAGGGAAACACAAGTGCATCTTTTGGCAGCACTGCTAACAGAACCCCAGCCAAACAGGAAACTGCTTTCTAGGATGGTGCTCTGTGTTGACAGCAAAGCTCTGGAGATTTGATCTGGGTGAAACATGTTAATTATACCACATGAACTTGAGCTGGTAATAAAAAATCCCATCTCTCTATGACACTAAACATTACCATCTTAAAAATTATTCTGAGTTTCAGAACGAGGCAAATGTCTACTATATTTGTAATGACCACCACACCTGCTCAGAGAGGGAGAAAAATAGCAAGATACCTTATTAAAGATAAGCACAAAAATAAGAATATACTGAAGGGCCAAAAGAATAACATGAAGTGAGAGATGCAATAACCATTTTATGCTTCAGATTAAAAAATCTAACTAACAAATAGCTAGTCCAAGAGACTTCTTTGAAACAGTTTGGAGAGTACGATGCCAGGAGATCATATTAAAATAAAAGGGTTGGTTTTACATATATTTGATTTTAATAACAAATACCAGAATCTCATTCATCTACAAGTCAAATCTGCACTGAATATGAGCCTTGCAGGCTCATCAACTTCAGTATATCCCGCTCTTTAGAGAAGTAATCCTCACACTCTTGTTCCCCAATTGCTGGATGCCCCTCTCTCTCCCAAACCACTTTGCCAAGAAAGAAGCTTTGTCTACAAAGACTGATGGGAGAGTGAAAGAGGACTTCTACCTTTAATGTGTCTCCTGTTATTGGGCTGCCTTCCTCCATCTGTGAACAACACCCCATTTTCCATGAACTTTCTTTTGCAACCACCGTACTTGCACGATCCTTTCTTATTATCCTTAATTTCCCATATTAAAAAAAGGTTCTCCAGCAAATGACTCTAAAAACGGTCCAATGATGTGTTGATTTGTTAAATGATCATGGTTAGGGATGGATTATGAATCTTAATATACAGTGAAAAAATTACAAAATTATTCGTTGCCTAAGACAACATATACCTTCTAAGTTATACGCTAAGGCAGTTTATGTAGTAGAGAGTATGCAGTGCCCATTCATGTTTGACTTGAGGCTCTGGAGAAGGGCTGGGAAGGTACACAGCAGAGCAGAGAAGTTGAAATGTAGGATAGAAGACTTCAGATTATTCCAGGAATTGCTTGGTAGAAACCCATAGAAGCCACCATGAAGTCAAGCATCTACCATAGGTCCCTTTGTATTAAGCAGCTTCTGCTGCTCAGCCCTAGGGGTTGCTTTTTTTTTTTTTTTTTAATCTCTTATTTCTATTTTACTATGCTGCTGCTAAGATTAGGAATCATTTGTTATGGTGACAATGTTAAGCAGAAGGTTAGAGAGTCCCTGGCCCTATTACAAAAAGTGTGATGCACATTCATTCAGAATGTTTGAACCAGAGCTAGGAACTGAACTGAAACTCCAAGGCCAGTCCACTTTCCTACTGGCTTTCCTTACTTCCTTCTCTGAAGGAAGTTTTATATGACTCACTGGAACAACAAATCGACAACCTCTTTTGAGACTTGCAGATCTTGTACCTTCCCCAATTTCCCTGTGAAGTACACACTGAAAAAAACCCCACCATATAGATCTCAAACTGTGTCTGGTTTTACTTGTATGTACTTTCTACCTGATATTACCCATCTCAGCATGGGCTGAGAAACCTGAGCATTACAGCTGAGTTTAAAAGAACAGTGAAAAGTTTGTGATCCTTTTGGCAAAGACACACAGTTTAAAAGGTATTTAGGCAGCTAATGATGCTGCTAAGCACCTATTAAGGCTTTCAGATTAATACTAGCTGCAGGCAGCGAAGTACACATAAACATTTTTTAAAATCTTGCCAAGAGTGCAGAGGTGTTTCTGAACAGTAGCTACAGGAGTCCCACAAATTCCACACTGCCTCGCAGCAGAGAAGCCTAACCATTAGTTTACAGGCCACTAACTAGAATATTTGATGTCTCCTGCATTAGCCAACAAATCTGTTCCCAAACACTATGTTCCTTGACAAGCGTTTACTGCTGGTGCATCCTAAAGTTATCATTTAAAAGACCTCTAATCTCCAGTATTTCTTTTCTGACTGGACACTAAGTTGCTTGCTCTAGAGCAAAATTTTAGACAAGCCCTGGGAACAGGGGATAAACTTTAGAATGAAGTCAAAAGCCAATCAATTTTGGAGATGAGGGACAAAGAAGCCTCATAAAACTGCAGATTGCTGTGTGAAGTGAAATCAAGGGGAGAATGTACCAGCAGGAGCAGAAAGAACACACCGTGCCTATTACGCACATTTTAAACTCTACTGCAGGCTCACATGTTCTCACTTACAATTGTTTCAAGGCACTGTAGTATTACGTATGGTTTTCATTTTATACTGCACATGCACAATGCTTTGTTTTTCATACCAAAATCCTAGCTTGCACTTGGGGGAATCTAACTCCTTCCCAATGCAAAATTTTATTCAGGAGTCAAGCAATATTTGGTAATTTCCCCAAACCTCCTGCTCCTGGTCTCAGGCAATTATACAATACTTGTTCAATTTAAATTTCAGCATACAGTGTGCAGTACCAGGGAACTATTAGCTATTCCCAGCTGAAAGTCTGGAAGAGCATGTGGTGGGGTAAAAAAAGGCAAGGGATGAAGGGAATGACAGGGAAAGGAAGTGAAAGTTCCATATTTTTTTCCTTTTTAAAATAAGCACACCACTTTGTAAGCTGATCGTGATCATTTGGTCTTTTGTTTTCAAGTGCCTGAGATAAAAGAGATTGATATCACTACTAGTCTGAATGCTGAGAAAGCAGCCATGCTAAAATAAACACCTTTTTGTCCTGGAGTTGTACGTGAGGACCAATACAACAAAAGACATTATACATTAATATATAGCACAGATACTTTATTCAATACAAATATTTTTTTTTTCCTGACAATAAGTCCAAAACCAAGATTAAAAGCTTGTCTAAAATAGCACACAAGACTCAGAAGACCTAAGTACAAGAGACCACCACTGTTCTGCAATATGGCCAAGATCAGCAGGATGTAGAAAGCTGTCAGTTTTCAGCTAGATCCTGTAGCTCTCCATGTACCTGCCAAACAATGATTCACAGCAGAAGAATTCTCAAAATGTTGTACAGCAATCACAAGAAAGCAACCAAGAGAAGCATTATGGCTTGATGCATAGATCAAAGGCAAATCAAGGCTGAGTTATTATAAACAACTGATCGATTTAATGTACAAACATGATGACTAACATTCAGTACACAAAGTAACAGATTAAAATGCTTCCCCTTTTCTTGGTTCTTATCAGCAACCAAGAAAGTGTAAACCAACTAATTAGGAGAAATCCAACTCAAATTCTGAAGATATACACATAACCCATGTAATTCAACTCACAAAATAAGGATCCCTCTAAGGATGACTACCCCACCAAAGACCAGAAGCAGTTGCAGACACCTTTTCAAGGGCTATTCAGCTGGCTCAAAACATCCTGCCATTCACAGCCCTTCAACACTGGGCTTCCTGGCCTGAGCCAACAGCAGCCTTCCAAAGCTGTCATTTGCTGATGGTAAGCAGACTCTGAAACTCATCCCTCCCAAAAACTGCCTGCAGCTGGCTGCAGCTCTTTCAGCTGTGCTTATTAAGATGCAGAAGCAGACACACCTAAGAAGGCTGCCCAGCACAGCCACTGGGAGTACCTTGCTGCTTATAAACTTCAGCAAACTGAGCCAGTGCACCAGTCTAGCTTCCTCTTCAAATTTAAAGGCATGATTAAAAAAATCCATCAACTTCAGAAACAAGGGGCAACGAGAAAAGGGAGCTTTGTGTCTGAAAAACTAATTTCTTGCAAGACTCCCCCTTGAAAAAAACTGTGAATAATAAATACAGCTTCACTTTCAAATCACAGGATGAGCTCTTGCCACAGCTGTGAAAAATTAGCCAAGCCTGTGCATGTTCAAAAGAAAACAAGTATCTCTGAAGTCTGGTCATTACTGCAACCCTTCTCTGTTCCCTTTCAAAGAGGGCACAAAAACTGTCAATATCATCTGTTGATCCATCAACCAAAGCAGCAGGTTTGTGGGCAACCTTGAAGCTCCAGATTGAGTGATTAAACACAGTGGCTGGACCTTTTCCCCATATATACACTTTAATAAACCCTGGAAGCTGAACCAAACCAGACTTAACACCACTAAGCCAACTTTGAACCCTAAGAAACATATTCTCCTTGTGTGTATTTTAATTGTCAGTACTATTAGATGTAGCTTTTGTGATGACCCAAAGCCATTAAGGTCTCACAATGTATATTAAAAAAAAAAAAAAAAGAAAGTCCCAAAGGCAAAAATTGGACAGGTTTGTATTACAGAAATAAATGTCTGTCGTCCTGCTCCTTATCTTGCTGAGGGCATCCCAGTTTCCTATGAATTCTCTCTGTTAATCAGAATAAGAGGTCCAGTTTAATGCAACCAAATATTAGTTACTATTTTAAATGGCAGGAAAATGAGCAGTAGGTAAAAAAGTACATCAACATCACTACATGATAGTTAAAAACAGCAAGACCAGCACTTACCTATATGCATTCATTGGAAAGGCTTGGTTTAACAAGCTAATAAAAGGTCCTTTTTTATAGAATACTAAATAAGTTCATCACATATTTGCAGAGCCTTAAACAACAAGGTGGCACATAGAACAGACAAAGAACAAATATTCTAAAATATAAATCTAAGGATGACTCATGAGATTTTCATCACCTCATGCAGAAATGTGGACAAAAGAGTTTCCCCAAAATCCAAACATCTGTGGAGCCAGGCAGTGACTAAAGAAAGGATGTCTTTTCAGGAGCTGAACAAAACAGGTAGTTTTTGGAGCCTTTTTTTTTTTTTTTTTGGCATTATATTATAAACACAATATCATATCCTTAACTGTTTCTAACACAAGTCTTGATTGGACTAATCATTCAAGGCTAAAAAGGGTCAACAATCCATTAAGAGTATAGACTCTGCCATATCACACAGCTGATGTCAACGTCATTAAATCAACAGCAATATTGTATGAGAGTAACTTTCTTTTAATGGTACGTTATTTAGATCTCTAGACAGCAAGTACGGACCTACTAAATTAAATTCTAGTCACCTCCTGTTTTTTATTGGTACTTCAGAAGAGTCTCAATTCTGTGATAACATTCTTCTGAATTACCCTCACGGGGAAATCTTCCCCAAGAGATTTCTAGGAAGTTATTTACTTGGTCAGATGAATGCCTTTTTTAAGGCAATATTAGTATGCTTACAGAATTTTCTCACAGCTTAGCTGCAACACATGGCACAGACTGTAGCTAAGCTTTAGTTTTTTGAATTTTAAGATGTGCTGTGAAATGGTTATGGTTAAATTCAGCATCTCTTTTACTCTCCACTTACTTTGGAGGCAGTGTAAAAAGAGACTGGTTCTTACCTCAGACTGGAATGACTGTAAGCTTCATTAGGTAGCACAAACACCTTAAAACCATCATTCAGTTCCTTCCTATGAGACTGAATTATTAGAAAAGTGGACTATTGATCAGAGGCACTCTCCAACTCTAGATCAACACAAGAATACACTGGTGGCACCAAAAGCTGGGAGGAGCCATCAGATAGGGCTGGCTGGTGCACCTTTGGTGCCAAGAGCTGCAGAGCTGCAGCCAGGCCGGGAAGCACATCCTGCCCATGTCAGCACACCAGACAACGTCAGCAAGTTATAAAGCAACCCCATCTCATGTAAACAGCATCAACATGGGCATTTTTTTCCCCCCATTCAAACCTCCTTCTGGAATACATTCTTTTTGGCAGTTAGAGACCTAGCAAAAATAAGGACTTCAGAAATTGATGTTCATGTCTGTATTCAGTAGTTTGTTCAATTTTGTCAGGGTAGGCAATAAGGAAAGATGGAATATAGGACATGCATTTTACATAAAACATTTCTGTGCATTTATTGTATCAAATCAGGATTTTAAAGACTGTTATGTAAGAGAAGGAAAAAAAAATTGACAGTTCAGCCAGGTGCTATACAATCTGCGTGACTGATCTTGTTTACATAAAGATCTAATAATAATTCAGAAAGTACCACTGAATTGTACTGCAATGTCATTTGCTCTCTTGTAAATGGTATTTATAACAAACATCCTTATTTAATAAATATTTAAAAGTGATCACTGATCACTCTTCAATCAACCTGTCTGTTTGGAGATTACAACATCAGAGCATCTCCTTAAGTCTACAGCTTGCGTGCTGCCCTGCATCTGGTTCAAAAGGACAAGTTTAGGTCAAATACTTAATCCTGTTGCCTGGATTTGATCAGTCCATGCCATAATTTTCACATTAAGTAGGTTTTAGCATCTAATTGATTTATATAAATTTTAGGTAAATCATGCCTCAAGTGACTTGTAAAGCTATTTGGGCAACTGCAAATTATTGTAAGTACATTATGCAGAAAAAGAATTTAATGTTCCCCACTTAATAATACCCAAAAGGTTTTTAAAGAACATTGTAGGGCTTGTATCATGAAATTAAGTATCTG
Source organism: Leptocoma aspasia (assembly GCA_013399835.1). Taxonomy (NCBI): domain Eukaryota; kingdom Metazoa; phylum Chordata; class Aves; order Passeriformes; family Nectariniidae; genus Leptocoma; species Leptocoma aspasia. The sequence goes on from VXAX01004754.1 coordinate 324,738, forward strand.
AAAGATAGAGCAAGCATAAAGAACAGGCTGCTATTTATGGCATTCATTAAAAGAAAGGCAACTTTCTCCTTTATATTCCAGTGCACTCTTCTTCTCTATTCAAAGGCTTCAGATTACAGCAAACTGGGAGCAAAAGGTGGCTGAGGACTCTGTTTTGCCCTATGAAATACCATCATACCCACTGCTTTATTCCTAACTTTCAAAACATAGTTGGTTTGCTTAAGGTACAATACTATACCTGAAATCTGATATCTAGCTTTTCAAACAGATTATTAATTTAAGCCAATTTACTGCTCACTGCGATTTCCAGTAGTTTTATCTGTGCTCACTGCTCTATAACTTACCTGACAAACATCTTCACTATGAAACAACAGATTACTTTTATTACAACAGCACAGGAAAGGTTTGAGCACTTCTGCACTTTTATTAGAAACTAAAAAAAAATTTAAATCAGTAATAATGGTGATAACAGATGTCAGAGATAAAACTGCACTTAGCAATCCATCAAGCTGAGAGGACCATGCAGAGGCACCAACTTGGCTTCAGAGACTTAACTCCAGTTTTTCAAAGCCAAAGCACTTCTAAACTAAGCTAAATCAAGTCCAGAAGAACTCTTGAGAGTCAGGCTGCAGGCATGCCAATTCACAAAAGGAGTGCTAGTATTGTGTGGTAAAGGACTTTTTAAAGTGTCCAAGTGCTTTTTGGCAGCACTTAATCTTAGGAGGCTGTATTTTGCTCAGTCCTTGGGAAAGCAAAGTGGCTACAGGTAATGTTGCTTTTAGCCTAAGCCATAGAACCAGAGATGCTATCAAATTTCCAACTGCTCAGCTTTTCCTTGTACTTTGTCAGCTGCCTTGAAATCCCAGATTCCTCCTGACATTTTAGCTAAAAAGGAAAACAACTGTTCTTGGCCTCTTTTCTTAAACACCTGTGGACAGACAATGCAATGCAACAGTTTTTCTACTTCACCAGAGTATCTATATTTCTGCATATAAAAAACTACTTTGTATTACAGTACTCAACTCCCTCTCCTTGCAGCTATTCCAAATACTGATTGACTCAAACCCCACTGAAGAGCAGCACTCATGTAACACTGTACAGTAATGGCCCTTCTTTAGAGAATCAATGAGAGGAGGCAGACTAAATCTGAGCTGTAGATTCTATACTAAGATCAAAAGACCCTATTTCTGTATCTACACCAGTCTCCAAGGCAGTGTCCAATTCTCTCACTCTTTCACAGAACAGGTTTCATTAGTATGTCTACGTGTGATGGACAGTATTTTATCTTGATTACCACTCACAAAACTAAAAGGCAAATGAATATTCTCATTTGAAAGTATTTGTATTATTTTTTAACAAGTTCCAAATGAATTCTTTAGTTACTTGGAGAGTGTGCACTCAGAAATTCAGAGCCATGGAACTGACAGCTGGAAGGCAGCCTCAAAAATAAAATTTTACACTAATGCAGAATGATGACTCACAATATGATCCCTCTGTCTGCACTCATTTTAGAGAGCTGATGACAGGTATCAGTTTCTGCTTCTTAAAAGAAAGATCAGATGGGAATCCAGATTGTAGTCCTACCACAGGTCAAATAAGGAAAAACTTTTAGAGCTCTAGAGGGCCCAGGGAGCCATGTGTCCAAGAGTTATTCTAATAATAACTCACTTTTAATCCTGTCTTTGCTGGGATATGTAGAAGGAGAACATTTAATTGCTGACTACAACCCACAGGATTGGGACTTATTGTAAAAACAATTAATTTTTTAACCAGAGGATCACACAATTTTCCGTATAGCTGGTTAAACTATTTTTCTCAAAACACACATTTTCAAGTGCTTTATGTCTACATAAATATTACATCTCTCCACAGGAATTCTGTAGCTGTGTATAACAGTAGCTTTGTGATGGCTCAGTTACACTAAAGAAGCCAACACCTCAATTAGATTTAAAAAAAAAATAAAGATCTAGCAGTCAATATGGAGGCCACACTCCATGGAATATCAAGCTTTCTCTTCCACTGCCTATTAGTGCCAAGAATGAAATCACTCCACAGCAGTGTCCCTGCCCTTTGTGCGGCAGAAGCTGTTTCTTGGCAACCAATGCAGACAACTGAGTTGCCACGGAAACTGGAGAGACTAATTTATAAAAACTATGAAACAAAGCAACTATAAAGGCAACCCTAAATAGGGTGGGTGTATTCTGTATTACTTCCTAGAGCATTCCCACCATTAAAAGAATCAAATGAAAATTCTAAATTATTAGTTGTAACTTTCACTATTTCTGTAAAATTGGACTTACAAAGAGCTAACATTTCATTGCATCAGCAATCAGTAGGCCATTTCTCCCTTTGGTTCAAGCTGGCAAATACACCTGAAGATTTATACTGCAGTTGAAGAGGAATGCTTTCCAAGCTAGTCAGTGTCTTCTCTTTCAGGGAAGAAGAAGGCTGACAGAAAATGGCTGTTAAAGAGTGTGCCCAGAATATCTGCAAGCTGGATAAAACAAGTGTTAACACAGCAAAAAGGCAGAACAATGGTGTACATCGTAGCTTACTTGAGCTAAGAAATATACGTTCAAGTTTCTTACTCATTTATAAATATTTATCAGTAGAAAATATTTTCTCTTCTTTAGTATTAGAGACATGCCAGAAATGGCCATCTCTGAAAGCATTCTAATCACATATTGAGTATGTGCACATGTGGAGAGCACACTCAAGGCATACATTTTTAGTAGTGAACAAGGTGGGGAAAACCTGATCACATGCTGCATTTCCCAGGAAGGAAAACCAATATGACAGCAAGTTCTCTCTTGAAAGAGCAAACTAGTTCATTCAGCTGCCAGGCAACTTAACTCCCCAGAATGATATATTCCAGAGAAAGAGATGAAGAGAGCCTACATATATTTGCTTAGAGACAGTGACTCACTGATGGAAGGTGCCCATCAATGGGCACGGGATGGATTCTCCTCCTGCCACTTTAACCTCAGACCTCTCCAATTCACCGTGACATCTTCACAGAGTTCAGGTTAGGTAGCAACTATTTGTTTACTGACCATCTGACTACTGCAAAACACAGCACCAGTGACAAGAGTCCTGGGTGCCTCCCCTCCTTAAGGGGAAAAGTCCACTTGCAGCACTGTGGGCATCAACCCAAGTCTATTTTACTCAGCCAGAAAATTCCTCAAAGTGATTGGAACTGCTGGAAAATCTCTATTGCTCTTTCAAGTTTGACTTAAGCAGACTCACAGGTACAAAACATAATAAGTGAAGACTGAAATAAATAGTCCATAGACTCTTTCCATGGGAAACTAGACCAGAACCTCAGCAGTTTAAAAGAAAATGCATCCTCTTACTGCTTTCTGCAAATCAAAAGTCAGTCACACAACTGCAGTCATGCTCAGCTATTCAATTAACTCTGAAAGCCAGTGTTATCAGTGCTGATATCTTGTTTGATCACCAAGATTGTCAGGTGTGTAAAACCTAGTGGAGCTAAAAGAAAGCAGCTGCTCTGGAGAAATGCTGCACATCAATCAGTTATTGTAAATTATAAAGGAAAAAAAATGCATCCCAACTGCACAAGTCCCTGAGTTCCCTTAGTTTAACACCTTACCTACTATGTAAACAAAGAAATTCTGCATGGATTCCAATAATTTTCATGGAATGGTGCAGTAATTTTTGAGCTATAAGGTCTTGGAAGATGTTTCTCTAGTGTATGATATTACACACCAACAGCCTATTTCCCAACACAGACAGGTTTACCCTAAGAACCTGAAAAACACTACTACATACAGCTTCTCCAGAGGGTTAGAAGTAAGTAGAGGATAAAATTTAATTTTTATAGCTTGAAGGGTTGGTGTGCTAAATATTGCCTGTGAGGTTCACTCTACTACGGTGCTCTAACAGAGCTACCATAACTTTTGAGCTGTCCTTAGAGAAACCCAGAAATATCAAACAAGACACAAAGAATTTGAGTTCTTTTAACCAGACACTGAACAGACCAAATGCTCTTGACAGAAGTGTAAGACAGCTGGATGAGTTTCTCACACATCTCAGAAGTGGCTTTATACTTCAACTGCCTGTCTGTTCTGATGCCTTAGAAGAGTCAGAGGCACTCACCTTAGCAAAGAGCCAAAGAATAGCACACATTCTTTGCTCTTTATAACCTTTGTCCTAAAGTGCAAGAAGTTTTTATTAGCTTGTGGGCTGCTAACTTTTTTCACTGAAACACATCACCACACATTCGCTGCTCTTTGAAGAGGTAGGTAAAGATACACTCTCTATTACATTCCCAATTTTCTTCTACTGAAACCATAGCCTGGTAAGTTGTCTTAAACTTCCCTCCATCTCATGGAGCCAGTCAATAAAATTGCACCTAGGTATCTGACAGCATTATACTTAGAAGACATTTTCCAAACAGTGAGTGAAAAAGCCATTCTTTACCACCTAAATCCATTCTTTACCACCTACAGGAATTCAGTTTACTCAGCGAAGAGGTTGCATGTCCAATTTTTCATCAAATTATTAACTTGTTGGAAGAAGGCAGCTGTTGTGATAAATGCAGTTTACTGCTTATTTTGACAACTTCACATTCTCAATTCAAAGACATCCAGTGGATTAAGGATCCTTTCTTACTCTGAAACATTTTAGCCAACATCCAGGTGAACATGATACCAGGTGGCCAAGAAGGCAAATGGCATCCTGGTCTGTATCAGCAACAGTGTGGCCAGCAGGACCAGGGCGGTGGTGAGGCAACATTTCAAATCCTGTGTCCAGTTTTGGGCTCCTCACTACGAGAAGCACACTGAGGTGCTGGAGCAGGTCCAGAGGAGGGCAATGGAGCTGAGGAAGGGTCTGGAGCAGAAGCCTTATGAGGAGCAGTTGAGGTAGTTGGGAGTGTTAAGCCTGGAGAAAAGGAGGCTCAAGGAAGACCTTATCCCTCTCTACAACTGCTGGAAAAAAGGTTGTAGCCACATGGTGGTTGGTCTCTTCTCCCAGGTAACAAGTGATAGGATTAGATGAAATGGCTTCAGGTCGCATCAGGGGAGGTTTCAACTGGATATTAGAAAAAAATTCTTCACAGAAAAGGTTGTCAAGCATTGGAATAGACTGACCAGGGAACTGGTGGAATCACCATCCCTGAATCATCATCTGTTTAAAAGAGACTCAGAGACATTGGTTAAGTGGTGGACCTGGCAGGCTATCGTAATTGTTGAATTCAGTGATCTTAAAAGGCTTTTCCAACCTAAATGATTCTATGACTTTATAAGTAGTAACAAACATTAGCCCAGTCTCTCTGAAAATAAGGACTTTCAGATTTTCATATAAGAGTAACACACTTCTATATCTCTAGAGATCAGCAGCAATGGTAAAATAGTGAGTGTGTTAGTGACAATTTTTTCCACAGCCCAAAAAGATTTTAACAAATATTTTAAGCAAGTGGCAGATTGTTTGCTTTTACAAGTGACAGAGCAAGATCAGAGAAGTACCAACCCAAACTTCCCAATTAACTTTTTCGTCTCCAAAGACAGCTACACATGCTATGCCATATATGAAACTATTTCCTTATAAAGCCATCTGTCACAGTTAAAGGACTAGTCCAGATGGGCTTTGCTCAGTACTAGTTCCCAGATTAACCAAACTTCACAAATCTGAGGGAAATAAATCTGAGCCATCATAACAAGACGTAGGGAGAAGATGGAGGGTGAAAATCCACATGAAACAAGTAACCAGGATAGCACAGGGGTTTTTTCACAGACAACACTGACTGGAAGAAACAAACAAACAAATTCTGAAAAAGATTCTGCCTCCCTATTTGTTCTCAAGAGAACCGATGTTCATGTTGGATTGTGGGTGTATGTCTACATAGCACACAAAAGAGCTTCAATCTGCCCTTCCCACATGGGCATGAGTAGCAGAGATTGATGCAAGCATCCAAAAAAAAAATGAAACCTGAACTATGCAAGGCCTGTAAAATTTTTTTTAAAGTATCTTTTTGGTGTAGATCGATTGTATCCTTGTTCAGGAAATAAGGAGGGGAAGGGAGGGAAGGGANAGGAAGGAAGGAAGGAAGGAAGGAAGGAAGGAAGGAAGGAAGGAAGGAAGGAAGGAAGGAAGGAAGGAAGGAAGGAAGGAAGGAAGGATCCCAAGCCAACCACCTCTTTGCTTCCCTGCCCCTTCCCTATAGAATAACATCTTCCCTAAGGGAAGGGAGAAAAGGTTATCTTCCCTATAGGAAGGAAGAAAACTAGGAAGAGAACAGTTTGCTCAGCTGTTTTGCAGTGCTGGTAATTAACTGAAGGTCTTGCTTCTCCTCTGTATGACAATTTAGAAGCAAGGAAATGATGTCTGAAGAAAGTTTTACAAAAACTTTATGAATGAGAGTAATACCAAAAAAGCCTGGTTAATTTAGTCAACTATTCTATTGCAGGATGTGTCACAATACCTGACACTTGTTAGCATTAGCCAATTGACTCAGAATGGAATTATTCACAGCAGTTACATCTTTTCTGAGAAAGAAAGGCTGATAACATAAAGCCTACAGAATATTTTAAAGTCGTGCAGAACATAGCTGCCTAAAGGAAAGAAGAACTCAAATTATGACTCCACCAACAAGACAAACCAAAGGCTGGGTTACCAAGCCTTTTGTCTGCTATCTTTTTTATTCAGAAAGCCCTTACTTACCTTCAGCTACAGCTTTGCCAAAGTCATTTGTGATGTGTCATAAATACTTGGATATATCACAGCTTATGTTGATGGCAGATGACTCTCTAAATTACTTGTTATGTTTTTGGAAATGAAGGAGCATCTACCCTTCTAGGGTCTAGAGTCCTTCCTCTCTTCCTTCTATGGGATGCATTACTTGGCATTTGCCAGAAGACAGCTGCTTCTCCCCTCGCAGGGACTACCAATAACTCTTCTACTCCTGGGGCTCCTGTGAGTTTCCCAGAATTGTAAATTAGTTCCTTTTACTGACCTACATTTAACAGAAATTCCTGTGTAAAAGGCGAGTCATCTTTTCATGTCTCTTCAGTAGCCCTGTGCTGCTTTCTAGAATCTTTTCTCTCCTTCCTGTTCCTCTGTGCTGCATTTAGCTTCACTCTTGCCATCTCCTAGCATTATCCACGACAACTTTATACTGTCCTCTCAATTTCTGTCTATTATCTCCCCTCACAGAGGGCAGTTATCTAGGCTCATGCTCAACTTTATGTCCACTATTTAGTAATCAGCATACCTTTCTCTACGTCCCTATTTCTAAGTGATTGAGATTAAATACTAATTCAGAAAGGAATTATGTACACCTTGATAAAGGTAAAATGTCTTGGTCTTATTTCGCATAAGCGTCCCATTTATCTGTTATCCATCATTTTCTGCCTAACATTGATTAGGACTGCAAAGGTGGAGAAGTGGAATCTTTGTTCTTTCTAATGCAGCACAGACCCCCTGCACCTTGAAAAACTGTTCCAGCTCTACTTGACAAGCTGAAAATTACTTGATACCTTTCCTTGTCTTGGCGGTTTTTTTGGTACTATGTTAAAAGGCTTATTTCCAGGTAGTAATGTAAAATAATACAGAATAAAGCTAAGGAAACTTGCTACACATTTTTAGTGAGGCTTTATTCCCAAAGAACAGAAACACTTACTGTACAGACAGACTACCATTGGTTTGGGATATAAAACCTTCCCACACACTCTACTTAGGTTATTCTAGGAGAGAGAACTTGGAGCTGTCAAGCTGCCTGTCACTTCAGGATTTCAGAAGTCATGACAAACTGCTTTAAAAAATAAAAAAGAATAAAAAGGGTAACCATGAGGACTACATAATAATCATAATGTTTCTGTTTCAATGCTGCAGCAGGAGGAGATGCCGCAGTTTGAAACTGAAGCCAAGGGAGAGCCTCTCTGAGCCAGGGAGGAACCAGGAGCAGTGGTGAAGAGCCTCAAGTATCAGTCATTTTTTTTAGAGCACCCACCTCTAATTTCAGTGATCCTTCTGATTATTTGCCTGTAAGTGAAGCAGGCAAAGTTAAAGCTTTCCTCTTCCTACAGAGGCACAAAGTGACATTCAGTTGTTCCTCTCCTCCTCCTGTAACATTTAAGAGAACAGTTCCTACTGAGTGCTGTGAAAAATGACTGGCATTCAGTTGGACTTGGCACAAGAGAAACCAGAGCTTGATTTTCTTTTCTAGGACAGCCCTCCTCCATCTGCAGATGGAAAGGTTGGTTTTTAACAGGGATGCCGCATTTAAAAGCTACGCCTCCTACAGTGTCATTGAAGATTTGCCAGAGAAAGGAAAGTCTCATCCTTTCATTCTCATCACCTCCCCCCACAACCAACCAAAGGATGAAGTACAGCAGGCTCTATACCAGGCCACCCCATTTAAACACTGCTGCTTAAATAGGATTTAAATCAAGCTGCAACATAATTCTGTTTTAAAGCATTTTTTAGCAAGATGACATTCTTATAAATTCCATTAATCCACAACAACTCCTATAAATCTTAACCAATTTGTTCTTTTGGTCCCACATTTAAAATTCAGTAAATATTTTAAAACTGCTTTTAGCTTCACAGCATCATTTCTTGCTAATGTCTTCATGAAATTCTCTGATTAAAAAGAAATTCAACTGAATCACTTTTTATCAATAACAAAATTTCTTGAGTAAATGTATTCATTCTGACAAATACTTTACCTCAAAATATCACACATTGACTACTGGAATACCTATACATGATTATAAAAGGTTTTATTTTGTTTCAGTCTTCCGTTACAGAAATAGAGCCCCAGAGAGATTTTACCTAGTTACTTGGCATGTCCAGAATACAGATATCAAATGTTCATCTCAAATTTATTTGCTGCTAAGTTCAGAAAAAAAAGTATTAATGTTCCTGGTCCTTAGCCAGTTAGAATAGCCCTGTTCTTCCTATTTCATCCCTTAAGATATTACGCCTCTCTCAACCTTTGCTCATGGTACTGATGGTCAATCAATGCTAATATTACTTCAATTTTCTTTACATAAGGTGGAGAATTTTCAGTTTGCCAGATGAAAAAAAGCAGATGTGAACAACTGCATTCACAAGGATGCTAATCAACTGCAAAAGCACTAAACACTTCAACATGCATGTTCTCCCACCATCTCATAGCAATGCAATGTTCAACACTTCTTGCCTTAAAAATCTTCACATTGTGCTTACTGCTCTCTCATCTGGTTTCTGTTCCTCTAGTTCCGACAGGCCACTTGATTATTCTTTCCTACATTAACTGCTTCACATTTGCTTTATTAAATTTTACACTGATTGCAGTTCGTGTTCCTAATTCATCAAGATCACACTCTATTTAAACAGATCACTCCAGAGTATTCACAATGCTCCTCAATCTGCCCCAGAACAGATGTGTTCTGGTTTAGAAACTGAAACATCCAAATATCATTTCTTTTTCTCCAAGCCCTATAGGCAGGCTTCTTTTTCACAAATGTACAGAACAGTGAAGGTGTTGGAGCTCAGGAAGTATTTTTATGTAGCAAGAACAAAAGAAGTACAAAAGCATTTCAGACGACAATATGGGCTACTCAGATGACAGGAGATAATGAACTCTGCTAGCACCATCATACCCACACAGGGCCACTGACCTTACACATGCTTATGTAGCTATAGTAAAAAGTGCACGGGGGAAAAAAAAAAACCTACTCTGTATCAGATTCAACAAGGCCATATATGGACTTTATTTCATGATTGTGAATTTCTATATTTTTAACCTTTTTATTCTTAATCAGTGAGACAGAATTACAAGCATCCATGAGTTAATTCTTGTGTGAACACAAGGTTTCTCATTATCAGTGCACAGTGTGCCAGGACCATTCCCACAACACACTCACCTCCCTCTCAAAGTTATTTCCTCACCAAGGAGCATGCAAGCATGCCACCTAAACACTCCATAAACTGCATTAGCTTTAACTCGTATTTTGTGTGGGTGTAAATGCAAATACAGATTTCATACATGGGAAACAGCAGAAGGTTAAAGAAATCTTAGTTATAAGCATACAAGATGCACTAACAACAAAAGAGTTAGACTGTAGAACTGAGATGTGCTCAGGAAACCATTTCACACACAGAAACTCCACAGAAAGCACCATTTTTCAGAATTTGCTGGATTTTAAAGAAACAGGAGTTGTGACTAAAATCAAGAAAGAAGATAATACTGAAAAACATGAGCAGTTAAAAAAAAACAAAGAAAATTAAGGAGACTCTGAGAAAACCTTCAGAAACAGATAAATGATTCAGAGGTGAATAAGAAATCAAGAAAGGATATTACAAGGACAACTACAATAAAGGAAGAGCTAAGGTTTAGCTTTTGGATGCCTAGTATACAGCAGCAGCAGCAGTTTGCAATTCAAATTAATGTAAAACAGACATATAACCTGTCTGCAAGGGAAGGCAGGTAAAGGTATTTTAAACAGCAAACACTATTCTACTAAACACTATTTTAAAAGTCAGCATATCCATTTTAGGCAATGTCTGTCTTCCCTCCCTTTTAATCAAAGCCATTCTACTCTGGCTATTCCACAAGATGCCCCCAATTGCCTGGCAGCTTTGAAAAAATCATTGCTTATACCAAACCAAAAAGATAATTAAAAGCAGTCAAATTGAGATTTCATTCTCTATTCAGTTGATGAGTAAATGTCTCTTACAATTTTAAGCTATTAAAGCTCAGACGAGTTTTATTTAAGAGAAGTTTCTGAGATTCAACATTTAATGGAAAACCAAATCCACTAGAACAACTGATTTGGGAGAGGCAATCAGCCTTAACTACTTAACATGAGTTTTATTTCCAGTATCATCCAGCTGAATTCAAAACCCTATATAAAGCTTTGCTGCTTCCAGTGGGAGCATAATACAGTCTTCTGCCTTGCCTTCTCTAGTTACACTCACTTATCTGTGATAATTTCAGACCCATTTGTGCTCATTTTTATCTATGTGCAAAGTACTATGTCTTGTCCTCAAGTCCCCAAAGACTTCTTTGCTCTTCGGTCTATAACTTCAAGGATTCAATCCTATGGAAGAAGCTTCATTCCCTACCCAGCAACTTTGCCAAACAAAATCAGCTGCTTGTAGCAGGTAGTCTGACCTACTTCGGAAGTTTCTTGGGCAAAACATAAGAGAAAGTACTTATTAAAATTTAAGAAAAAATGTGATACATGTGATACCTTGTATACCATTAACCAATGACATCGGGAAAACAGTCTCAAAAGGGTTTGATTTATATATAAAAATCTAAGCCATTTTCAGAGCACTACTGCCTTCACTCAGTACAATGGAAATATTTTCACCTACTGGTAATTGTATTAGTTTCTAAATCTGATTGAGTCTGCACAGTCTGGCCCCATGAACTGGCACACAGTACTGGGACAAAGATTCAGAAGAGATTAAGTCAATACTTCCTCCAGGATTGAACAAATTAGTTTCAAGCTTAAAGAGGAATGGAGGGGGAAAGAGGCAGAAGACATGGTACATCATTTATTTAATATTACATAATACTGTTTTCCCTGGAGATCCTCTCAGTTTCAGTTCCAAAATTCACCTCTAAGAAACTGAATTGCATCTCCAAAACAGGAAAGAATCCTTCTAGAGGTAGAGACCTGAATTTATCTCTAATAACTTAATGAGCACCTGAAAAATATGTCATTGCCCTAGACTTGCTTTCTACAGAAGAAGAATCAGAAGAGATAATTCCAGACTAACTAGGTTGAATATTCAAAAATATTTGTGTTTCTTGCCACTCACTACAAGCAACAGCAAAGTGTATGGCTTAAGAAGCTTCTAAGTATTGAACACAAAATATTTCACAGTTTACTGCAGTTTCAGAAAAGAATCTGGTTTCATAAAAACCTAATTAGAAAAACAAGGTACAAGATTGGGCTGTCACTACCATTTCCTGCACTGTCAGTAATTTTTGACTTATTTTGCCAGTACCAATTGCCTTTTGAAGGGTTTGAAAGACCTTGGTTCCTATAAATGCAAGGATTGATTTTCAGAGAAGAACACAGCTAATGACAGAATATTTATGTAGTTTGTCTTCTCAGTATTCATCATTCACATAAGGATCTTCTTCTACGCAACAGCTTGGTAAAAAGTGTTGAATAGGAAACTAAGTGGAAAGAAACAAGTAATCAAGGACATATTTGCACTAAATCTCAGGTAGCTGTTCAAACTTGAGTTTGAGTAAGTTATTATCCTTTAGTTCATTAACTCAACTTTTTTCAAAAGAGGCACTGCCAAGGTTTTCCAAGTGTTTGTGTGAGAATTCAAGGCCCAACATCCAAAAACATAATTTTACAAAAAATACTTACATTAAAAAGGAAATATTTAAGTTCTCATAAGCTACAAGACAGAATTAAGAATTTTTCCTATGAATAGTTTAATTTAATTTCTTAGGAAGGAAGGAAACATGTTACAAAAAATTTTGAGAGGAAAATGTTGGGGTTTTTCTTTAGCTGATGCTTAAGATTCTCCTAAGTGGCTAGAAATTCTTAGTCTTCTTGTAACAACTAATTTTAGAAGGTAAAACAGAACAGAACAGAAATAACCCAGGAAATCCAACATCCATTATGCTTTTTAAAAGGATTATTATGTCATAACACTTAAGAGAAAGGAAATACTCACTTTACCAACAAAAAAAAAGCAGTTTTTTACTAACTAAAAGCAGTTAATTACTAACAGTAAGAACTTTAGAGAGTACAAATAAAATCATCCCAGTGAACACAACAGTTTGACAATACACCGTAAAAATCTTCAAACCATCGATCTCATTCGGTTCAGACAAAGTCATAAGGTAGGGGGAGCAGAACAGAGGAAGTTTAGGATGGCTACAGTTTGAAAGCACCACAAGAAGGTTAAAGGTTTCAGCTGCTCATGAAGAACTTATTTCGTCCCAAGGACTGTGTTCTACTGAGCAGTGGAAACTCTTCTCCATGACCTCTGGTAATTTCATGTCTGTCTCCACAAAACAGCTGTACAGCATCATCAGAGAAATCTGCAAGCCTTTTTCCAAACTCTCTTCCATAAAACAATTAAGCAAAAAAACCCCAAAAACTCTCCACAACAAGATCATACAGTTGAGGATGTTCTCATTTACTTTTCTTTTCCTTCCCCGTTAGTCAGGAAAACACAAATCAGAACTTAACTGGATAATAAGCTGTTCTTAGTTACATTGCATACTTAAACAACAAAGGCCAGATGTAGAGGAAAAGGATTCTTATTCTAAGAATGGATATTTCTGAATGACCACACCATCTCCTTTCCACTGAGAAACACTTCCTCACACAACACAAAACCCCACCCTAAAGAATTAGAAATTACTCTTCCTTAAGAAAGACTTCTGACTGTACATAAACTCCCTAATGTGTATCTGGATATCTTTAAACACACTAAGATCAACTTATGTGATATTTAACACATTCTGAAGCAGGTATTCAGGTTTTCAGTCTCATTCAACTAATAACATCTCTTGTTTTGCACAGCACACGAGCTTCTCCAAAGGATGCAGAAGATGGCGTCTTCTCAATTTTCGAAGTTGGTCTACAGTTCCTGGGGGATGCCATTTGGCAACCATGGAAACTCCTATTGTGAGAAGCTTTTGGAGACAGAGCAACACAGTTGTCAGTCTCAGCTTAATAAGAACCGACCCTAGACAAATGAATGAACACACTGCTTTCAGTCAGGAATGGGCTTCTGTTCACTCCTTCACAGAGAACTTTATCTGAGTAACAATTAAAATTGTTAGTCAATGTCATAACTTGACAATGAAACAGCCTATCCAGAAGGACAAGAGTTCAAGGACCTCACCTCTAACACCAGGATAATACCAATTGCCAGCAAATTTTCTACCCTAGCACACATGACTTTAAACCAGTTTTTATTATTTTCTCAAAGTACAATCTAATTTGCAGTGGAAATCCACTTTTTTCAACAGTAATCGTAAGAATTTCCCAAGACCCTCAGATCCCATCACAACTTGCTGAAACATGCAATTTGCATTCATTGATATTTTTTGTTTGTTTTTCAGACTATCATGTCTTCAAGAAGGGGCCTTTTCCTCAGTACTGATAAAAAAGCCTAATCTTTTCAATCCTTCCCCAGAATCAGTTTCAAAACACAAAAGCCAGAAATTGTATATCTTCCAGAGGGAAAAAAAAAATTTGATAAAATATACTGCAGGGAAGAAGTAGGGAAAGTGGGGTGCATTACAAGCTGGAAAGGTGGTCTTTGGGGTTTTTTTAATGTGTCTCACAGCTACATAACATGGTGGTCTGTCAGAATTGCCCAGACAGGTCTAACATTCATGTCTAAAATAAGCAGCACAGGTATTTTCTGATGGGTATGGCCTTCTAGCAATCACATTAGAAGCCCTTTAGGAAAGAACAGCTCATGCAGTATAAGCACAATGGGTTTCAGGACCACAGGTGGTAGTCCAGTATTAAAGTACCACCTCAAGAGCTGTTGCTTCCCTGTTGAAATGCTTATGTGTGCTGCAGAAGTCATTTTACTTAATGTTTTCTCACAATTAGTCAGGATCTGCACAGCTACACCTCACAGAGGTGTTCACCATGGTTCTCTGGTTAATCAACATCACTCATGTGCCTGTGGCTGGCAGGCAGCTCCAAAGCCTCCAACAAAAGGAAGAAGATAAATCTACTGTGCTGAGATACAGAAGATGCACTCAACATTTTTCCTCTTTTTGAAAAATATGGACAATAAGTGCTATTTTGAGGGGATTGTAGCTACAACTTCACAAATAAAAGAACATGCACAACCAGTCACCCTTAAAATTAAATGTGCTTTCTATATTTAGAGTGGAATTGATTACAAATGCTGATGTGAATCAAACTTACAGGCACACACAAAACTAGTCACTTGTTGCACATAAATTTTATTTCAGTTAACATTCCTTTGGTCTAGATTGTTGTACAATATACGCTACCCAAATGCTGAGATGAGAATGTTATTCTGCGAATGATACCTACCTTCATTTATGTAGGTGTTCCTGTACAATCCAGGTCTAGAGAAAGACATTTGAGATGTTTAGTATATCCTAAAAAAACAGTACCTTTGGCCAAGAATTTGGTGTACAATACAGACCTTATTATCAAATGTTTTTCACTTGTTCAGAACAAAACCATAAAAAACACATGCTCATTTTAGATGTAGGTGCAAACAGTTGCTTTTGCTCCCTTAAGAGAGTATTTTTTTTAGAACAGTAGTATTCCTTTTTAAAAACTACAATATCACATGTCTTCAGAAAGAGAAGTCCACAGGAGAGGGAGTTTTTTTGCATCATAACATAGCCAGTTTATAGTGAGTTCCCACTAAAAAACAAAAGCACACATTACACTTAATGAAGAAGCTTCAAGCTTTCCAGCACTATGATGTTGCCTTTCCTTGCAGCCACAATTCTTTAATAGCTATTTTAATGGATTAAAACGAGGCTATTGAGGGACATCCTATGCCTCACACTGTACCTTCTGTAAGGTATATGTCTTTAAGTAACTGTGGCTGTATTTCATACCTGTAAAGGTAATTTGATTTGTGATAAAATATTTATGAGGAAAAAAAATCCAACCAATAGTGACTTCTATTCTGGTATCTCTGGCACTGACCATTCATCTGTCTGGAGTCAAATCCACAGCATAATGTATAAACTGAAAAATAATTTGCATGATTGCATCTTGTTAAGCTAAGCAAACCACCTGTTCAAATAAGTAGGTCCTATTATAAACCAGATGTTTGTTCTGCCAAAAGCACACAGAGCATGTACAAGGTAACAAAGGAGTGTTGTCCAACCTTTAGTCTTTGTCAAAACATGCAAACTGTAAATACCCTGCACAAATATACACATCATAATACTTCTAAAAATGGCACTGTTTCACAGTATTGCAGTTAAATGTGACCTTGATTAGTTTTCTCCCATTTTAGTCATTGGTGTTATTCTAGAAGTGCAACAAAGCAACTGGGCTCTATCTCCACACGCACCTTGTGTCCTCAATGTCTGCACTGTGTCCACACACTGCCTTTTAGAAGGCCATTTTTTAATGCACATCAAACTAAAAATGCCACCTTCTGTTAAAGAAAGGTTAGAAATCAAACTGGAACAGTGCAGCTACAGTAAAGCAAGACACATTTCAATCATGAGAAAGTGTTTCTTCTCTGCACAAGTATGTGATAATATCTCTATAACGCTGACAATATCTCTTCATGAACTTCAACATCAGGTTAACCTAAAAAATTTAGTAGTGCTCATAGTAAGAGCATGCCCTCATTATCTGGCATTCCTACAGGCAGCCATTACACCTACTCATTCTATTTTTATTTTCCTTACATAGCAAAGTTGGCAAGGAAAACACCTCAAGATCTCCCCCTGGAAAGCTTTGGAATTTGGCCTGTGCACATAAGATTGTTAAACACTTCTGAGAGTCCCACCATCTTCAAATGCATCACTGTGGCACAGGGAAGTAATTCTACCTCTTTCTCTAGAGTACAAAGAGCCTTGTACCAGTAGAAATTAAGTATATCTATAAAAGTATACATAAACTATTCCAGACATGGTGTGAAACCTACCCACCTCTGAGGAGTCATTAATAATTAAACTGCAAAAGTATGCTAAATACAGGCCATTGATGTGCTTTATAATCAAATTGCAGTTGTATATTGTGCCCTTTTTAGCACAAATGAAATTATATTCTAAGGCTTCTAAGACCTTGAAGTCAAAATACAGATTCTGATAGGCTATAAGGAAGTGCAAATAAGCCACTAGTTACCCTGTTTGTAGTAAGGAGAAACACTTTTTTTTTAAATAAAACTAAAGTAATGCATGAAATCATAAGTCAATACCGACCCAATACTGGAAAACATCAAATTTTAGTCCCTGAATTGCCAATGACCCAATGAGACAGACTGGTTAAATTTGTTGGGGTTTGCTTTTTTTGAGGATTGCTTTCTTGTAGTTTTTTGTGCGTTTAGTTTCCTTCCTTTTTTTTGTTTTGGTTTCCCCCCAACCCCTTTCTTCTGCTACTCCAGCATTAAGAAGTTGAAATGGCTAATACAACACACCTACTTAATCAAATCCTGGAGTTCTAAGAAACACTCACAAAGCATCACGTGCACCAAAAGTTAATAAATTTTCCAAAACCAGGAAGGAATTTTTGGGATGGGGAATCAACTGGACGTCAAAGGACAGTTTTCTTCCTAGCAATTAAACTTTCCTGAGGTTCTGATTGTCTGAGTACTACCTCTTTCATCAAGACAAGCTCTTTACATTGTCATCAAATTTTATAGACCATCATTTAAATTCCTCTTAACTGAACAAAATATTTATTAACATCTTTTAGAGATACGGATCAAAGCATCACAACTAACAAGGCTATTTGAGGATGAGTATTTAAGTATTTAAGAGAATTATTTTTCCATGTGTAGTGTCAGTATGGGAAAACCACCTAACATGGATGCCCAGTTAAGTCTCTGACTCCTTCTACTTTCTTTTTATTAGCCTGAGGCATCTAATGATAGTATTCAACAACAATATACATACCACACTGTCCACCTGCACTAACAATATCGGGGACTCATTATTGCTATGGGAGGGCAATTCCAGTGTTGGCCTCATAAAATAACTTAGAAGAGAGGACAGTACAGAATAGCCTGTCTCCAAGTTATTTTGCCAAAGAATGATCCCAGGAGAGCTTTATTCTCTTATCCTTACAGTAAATTACTTTTCTTGACTCAGAGCTTTAAGATTTTATTGCTTTTTAAGTTAGCGATGAAAAATTTAATCACAGATTTGTTAGATTTAGCCCCTCAACACAGGCTTCAGAGCTCCAGCAGGAGTCACAGTAGAAGTTCCCAACTACAAACAGTACTGTAAAAATGTTGGCTTTACCATGGATTTCCTCCTAGTAATAATTCACAGCTTGAATTTAGTAATAAAAAAACCTACCATCGTGTCCCCAACGCCATCTGGGAGATCAGGCTTTTGGCAAAGAAAAATGGAGCAGCAATTGCCTAACAGCACAGGAAATCAATGACTTCCCCACTCAGGGCTGAGCAACAGGCTGCTCCTGCTGAGCACGGAGTCATTCATTTCCCTTCCTGCCAGGAAAGCTGCTCTGTACATGGAGAAAGCAAAGTCTCTGTTACACCTGCAGGACACACACACACCCCTTCCTCTAAACCCTGACCTTACCCGGAGGGTTTGACAGCAAGCTACACAATTCCCTTCTCCATCTCCATACTCCTTCCCCTTTTGGATGTGTGTACATCCAAAAGGGGAAGGAGTATGGAGATGGTGGTCTCTAGGGAGAGCTTCTGGACACAAGGGTTTCAGGCTACGAGATAGGTAACAAAAACAACACTGATTTAAGCTCAAATCAAAGCTCATGAGTTGACAAAGGATTCAACTGAACTATACCAACATAAGGGTTAAGAAAATCTGGTCATCCCTTTTGCCTCAGTAGTAGAATAATACTAGGTAAGTTTAGGAATTAGAGTTCCAAAACAGGTGTAAAGGGTTTTTTTTTTTGTTTATTCTTAGCACGATCATTAATGGGGAGTTTTAAATACAAAAAGACAAAAGCGAGCACATTATCCAGAACACAACATTGGCATCCTTCCAGCCTGCACTTCAGAGCTAAACCACAAGTTTATTTACATATAAAATACAAAGCATATGCATTCATTTTTACTGAGAGGGTTTGTAGGAACCGGAATAATCATTCAAGTTGTTCTGACAATGTCATAGCAGAGACCTCCACTGACCTCTGCAGCTTTAAAATCTCAACTCCTTCAAATTTACTAGTCTTAGTGCTTCCTGGAGCATGAGACAAGGTAAGAAAGAACAGGAGTTGAGAGTTTTCCCCAACACACACTTCACCTTTGCTGCAGACAAAAAGAATCTCACATCCACATTTTCCTCCAGGTCAAAGTTCCCAATCAAGTCACAGTAAGGAGATCATTACAGGCATGTACACAGTCACCAAGAACTGTACTACTGTGTGTAGCTGGTGTCAGAGGTTACTGATACAAAACAGCAGACAGAAGAGACTGCTGGTCAAGCCAGACTTGGCCCTGATTTGAACCAGGGTTCAAATAAGCAGCTTGTCCTTTAAACAGCCCTCTCTGAGTTCAGAGAGTACTGCTGTAGCTGTTTCTGGAGCTACGCCTGCACATCAGCCCCAGTAAATGCAGATATGCTAGGACATCACCAGACCTTGCTGAGCATTTATTTACCTGTATCAGGTAGATTTGGCAGCATCTCACAACAGCAACACTGTTTGCTGCATATCTGTGAATCATTGAACCTAGAATCTGTAAAAACACAGCTACACTACAGCAGAAATATCATGGTCTCTAGCAGCTTCTAGCTTCTCAGGGAGACTTCTTCAGTTTAATAAGTTACATCTGTAAATGCAAATATCTGCCTTATTTCTCTAGAGTCACCATTGCTCTAAATCAATTCAGGTCGCTCTGAAATTAGCCTTGCCCTTCAGCAGGTTAAGAGCTTCTCCCGTTTTGCTATAATTAATACATGTCCATAGAAAAATTACAAATAAAGTGAAAGACAAAAAAGAAGTAGGATTATTCTGTAATATCTTTTTCGTGTCCCTGTATCCCCAACTTCAATAAGAAGCCTCTCAAAAATCTCACTCTGCTGCAATTTAGTAAGTCAGCAGAAAAGAGACACTGCTTGAAGGTATTTCACAGAAGAAACAACATGTAACCTACAAGAGACTCCTCAATAAATGTGAGCACCACACATAATCCTACCTGTATTCCTGCAATAGGGAAAAAAAGCTCATTCATTTTCTAAGCTTGCACCTTCTTCATTGTCCATTCTAGGTGCAATAAGATTCATCATTTAGTCACTCTGGAGAGCAGTAGGTCTGCATTTATCATGGAGAAATGCGTCCTCACCGTTTGTTCTTACAGTTTACGGAAAGCCTGGTACAGTGACTCATAAAACTGCTGCAGGAAAAAGCTGAAAGAAGTTAACAGAATGAGCTTAAGTGACATCCTTCATCCTACGTTTCCGGCGTGCAGAGCCAAAACCACATCACACTTCCAACCAAACAGATTTAGAGCTATTATTTATCATAAATGGCAAGACCCTCTCCAAGGCCAAGTAATGCTTCATGGTGTTCCTGAGCTGCTCACACATCTTAAGTACACTACAAGCAGTAGAAGGTCTGGCTGCAGATTCTAGAGCAAATGGGACTCTTTTATACTAATGTACTACTCTTTTCCCTTTGGAAAATTGTATTTTCTTCATGCTGAGAATGGTCATCATGTACGTTCTTACCTGTTTTCCATCTAGTGTGTACAAGCGTTTAACCACGCCCGAATCCAGCTTGATGGCATCGGTTATATCAGTGAGGACCTGTTCGAAGGAATGTGCTGTCTTCTTGTTGAGCAGAATCCGGACTGCCTTCCGTGGCTTCACTCCGCTCCTGATGATAGTGACCAGTTTAGGCCTAATGAAATCCTTATTCTCTTTTGTATCTGGAGTACCTCCTTTAGCAGTGGCAAGAGATGGCACTGAACGAGAAGTAGAAGTTGTCTTAACATTCACTGACCAGTTTGGGTTTACATTCTTTGTGTACTCCAGTTTCTTGAATGGTTCTATGGAACCACATACGTAACTTTCCCCTGTGGAAACAAAAGCAAAAGTCCAGCAAGTCAGATAGGAGAGGGAAAAGAAAACAGAAAAATGCAGGAAAATACAAAATCAAATCCTTCTGAAATTATCCAATATTATTCTCATCATTCTTCATCTACAGTGCATAAATATTGATCTCTTCCCTTCTCAGATGCTACTGACTACAAAATTAGCGATCTTTTAAAGATCACTCTTCAGCTAACTGTTCAAGAAATGCTGTTACAAATATCCTTGAAAGCAGCAGTTTTCTTATGAGAAAACACTACTTGCAGTGGGGATCACTGCTGTCAGTAAACACAGTAAACAGTGTTTGTACTTCACCAGCAGTCCAGCCTCAGCACATTATCACATACTCCCCCCCAGCCTTCATGCTTAAGTGGCCCACTCCTAAAAAGCAGCAGGCCCCAAATACCTCAAAAGAAATACTATGAAAAATATATATTTACCATATATATAGGCTACAAATAACTTTTTATAGAAAGGTGGATGAAAATGACATGGAAATTTGTTAATATTTGATTTTTTAAAAGCTTTAGGCATCATAAACCCAGGATATGTATAGACAAGAAACCTCCCTGTATTATTTACTGACTAAATATATAATATGTGGGGAAATGAAGACAAAGAGTAGCAATTACAGACTTCTCATCACAACAAATTTACCATACTTAAAAGAAAAATACTGACCACTAGTTCCTCTTTCTGGTGAAACATTATCTACAGTAAAATATTTTTGCAAATACCACACCCACACAGCTTCTGGGGAACTAGAAATCAGCCAGAAAACCCAGCATCCTGAAGATCAGCACCTGAATCCTGTCCAGCTGGAGGCTGCTGTGTAAGGGAGAGTTTGGGAGCTTGGGTGCTCCCAAACTCTCCCTTGAGCTTGACTCTGTGGTTGTGCTGGTAAAAGCATTGGATGAGCTAGATCAGCTCAGTGATCTGACTGAACATACCAAAGACATTAATAATTTTGCAACATCAAGCTGATCCAGTTCATCCTCTGTCTGAGGAAAAACAAACAAACAAGCCAAACAAAAATAAAAAAAAAAAAACCTCAAAGAAACTAATACTAGATCCAGCAAAAGCACACCTTCTGGCAGCCTGACGTTAAATCACAAATAATGCAAGAGCCTATCCTGAACAATACCACAGAGACATCTGAGATATTTTAGTTCTTCTGGGTTCAAGAGACCACTGTATGGTAACAGCACAGAGACCTTCATGTCAGAAGTTTAGCCTAGGGTAACAAAACCAGAACAAAACTCAGTGATGCACCTCCTATGCCAAAAACCATGTAAGAACCAAAGATATTCCTAATGACCCCTACTCCTAAGGAAAGAGGACTCACAGTTCAATCAGTAATAGAAAAATAAGTATTAAAATTTTATTTCTGAACAGAAATTTTAAGGTTTTAAGGCACCCCACCCAGTTCCACAGATATTACAGCACACAAGGAATGCAGGCAAGATATACAGAGTCACCACATTTAAAAATGGAGGCAGGGAACACTGGGACTTGAGGCTTGGGTAAAGGTAGGCTCTTCCTTTTAGCCACTGCATATATACAAGATTTTATATACATACATGGAAACGTCATACTAGAAAGGCTCAGCTACAGTAATGAGTGGTCAAACAGTGCAGGTTCTCTTTCAGCCATGTCCCTGTCCAATTGTTCTAGTACTAGCTACTCAGTTACTGCCAGGTCAGAATGCTCTCAAAGAACCAGACCCACAAAATTAGCAAGTTTTATGGGAAACAGAAGAAATCCTGCTATGAGTAAGACTGCTCTCAATACAATAAATACCTGCTCTATAAAATAATTTGCAGAAGTCTCTTAAATTTTTTTAAGCAAAATTTATTCTTGTCTACACTTTAAATCCACCAGCAATTTTTTATTTTTTTTTTGAGGGGCAATATAAATCTGGATTTTCCGGTTAGGGAAATTGTTGTTCACTTCGATTGCACAAAATAACATCTATTTAAAATCAAGTCTTCAAATTAAAACTCACTTCTCAAAGGGTAGGCTCATAAATAAATGTCGATACACAGTGTACTCAGAAGATTTACATTTAGTTTATTAAGAACTCTTTTGGTTCCTCTTCTTGAAAGGACAGCATTCCACATGATTTTTAATATCAGCTACATTTAAAGGTCAGATGGATTCCTTGTAGCATTTAATTGCATATCAGCTCTTCATTACAAACCTAAATTTATATGAATGATCATTTAAAAAGGACCAATAGAATCACTGAAGGTTTGGGATTGTTTGAACATAAGCATTTTTGTCCTTTCCTCATTTCCAATGGTACCATATTACATCACTAAAATATTTACACCAAAATAATTTTTTCCCTTCAAGAGGCTCATATTTAGCTACAGAACATCTTGGAGGTAGAGCATCCAAGGCCTTCTAAGATGAAATATCTTTAGTAAGAACTATTTTATATAGGTTAAGAGAAATACAGACACTTCTCTCACAATGTTGTAATTTAAAACTATTTTAAATGTTAGCTAGGGACTGCAATTTTCATGCATGCTGGTCCCAAGGGTCAGGCCTATAAGAATAAAAATCTTTAGCACCTCTGGTGCTAAAGTACAAAAGGTCTTCACTTATATTTTCATTTTCTTCTTTTTCACCAGTATTTTCAAGAGAGAAGACTGTAAAGAAGTTTCACAAGGGGCATGACTTCAAAAATCCAATAAATCCATCTCCTGCTTTACCTATTGCTTCCTCGTCATCAGCTTTGAGTAACTGGCAGCTAGAAGAAGAAAGTAACAATCTCCAGACACTAGATTCCCAACAGAACAACTGTTGAGAAGAATTCTTTGAAGAAACTGGATTAAGCAAAGGGCACAGACAACACAGCCTATTTGAAAGTGTCAATTTGATTGCAGCTCCCCAGGAGAGGGGAGCAAGTGTTTCACAGCGCAGTCAGCCGTCACTAATGGAATTTTGACTCTTGATTACAGTATCAATAGCCATTAGGAAAAGAAAAGGGGAACACCCAGTTGCTGTGGGAGATCTGGCATCTAGGAATAAAAGTGATCACTACACCTTAGAAAGTATCCCTTTCCTGAGAGCCCCTTCCCAGCAACAGTGCAAATGAAACACACACCACTGGAACCCTTTGAAAAAGATGCACAGCACTTGTTGGTCAGTTTCAAACCAGTAACCCTAATTACTAATTAATTTGTATAAATGCTCAACGCTTCAGGAAATACCATGTGGAACAATAAAATAAACCTTAGCATTGAGAAATTAATCAGAAAGCTAATCATGTAGAAGGGCAGATCCCAAAACACTGTTTATGCTTAAAAAAAAAAAAAGAGAGAAAAAACCCTACTACCTCCAGTTGCACATCTGTCAAAATTTAATGCAGCTGACCTATCAGAGACATGCAACACTGGAGGATAGTTCTTATAGGTCATGACAGAATTTCAAGACATGCTTCACTCATTAAATATTTTTAAAAATAATATCTGTGTGTAAACAGTGGTTGCTAAGGAGACATTGAATCACTGGATATAAGTACTGCAGCTTTCCTGATGCAAGTGTCTCCCTGTTTTCCACATTGGTATTAGCAGTTAGTTTTCTTCAGCTTGCTGATATTCTCACTATAAGAATGACCAAGGCATCATCTCTTAAAAGCCATTTTTTGTGTTGCTTTTCTGTGCTTAAGGTGACTTGGCCTAAAATGGCTTCACAAGGAAGCCAGTTGATCTTAGGTAGAAACCCTGGAAAAGGAAGAGAGAACCTGTTTGAATCACACAAGCAGAGAGAGAACATTAACCCCTTTTTGTGGAGGTCAGGACTTGCCAATTTATGGAAAATAGTGTTGATTCCTTGGAGTACAGTATGTAGTAGTAATGTAAAGCTAATTTCTTAATTAGCAGTGATTTATTGGGGTCCATTTCCCCAACAGATAGGGCAAGAAATAAGTTAAGAGGATGGGGAAGGGACTAGCACCTCCACTGCTTCATGCCTAAGCATACCTGCCTTTCTTCACTTCTACCCTCTGGTTTTATACATACAAAGGGCAGAACATCAATCTCTCAGGAGAAAGGACAAAGAATTCTGATTGTGCCTCACTTCACAGAGCAGATTGCAAAAGGAAGATGACCTGAATCAAATAAATTACTGATACTTGATAGTTCCCAAATGTGTTAGTTAATAGAACAATAACCTACTTTAACTACATTGCTGCTGCCTTGTCTTTCTGTAGGGTCTGAAAAAATGCAACAGTGCAAAAGAGATGGAGCATCTACAGGAAATAAATCTGACCTACACGTGTTCACCTAGCAACCAGATGCACCAGAAACTTTAAATCAGATCTCCTCTGACCTTTGAAGGGCTTCTTTCACAAACTTACTTCCTTCTCAGTTCAGAATAAAAAGTTCTTTTTTTCCTCATCAGAAGCCAAATAAAAATACTTTCTCTTCCTCTGCCCCCTCAAATTTCTGCAATCTTGTTACAAGTAAGATAGACACTATACACACTTTAAAAAAAACTACCAAAAATAATGTAAAACACCTGGAATAAGAAACCACATGGACTTCCAAGAAGCTGTTCAGCAAGACACAAAGAATCAACTGGCTAATGGACGGGAAAAAAAAAAATCAAATAAACAGTGCCAGAACAACCCTCTACTATTTTATGCGACAGGATCCTTCAGCTGTTTGTTTATTAAACAATATAAGGATTGCAGCCATTTCTGCCTCAGGATTCAGTCCAAGTTTCCCTACATTGGATAGCCCTGGATCAAGTCCATGGTAAATATCCAGTGTAAATTTAATCCCACAAACAAATGTCCACATAGATTCAACATAGATTCAGCTCTACAAACATTTAAACACATACTTTACTATTATTGTTTTGATAGCACATTGCACATACATATGAATCTTTCCAGCCCATCAATTCCCAGCTGCTGAGGTAGGCATGATCTAGAAGAAAGGAGCCATTAGTTCTAGAGAGCATAGAGACCACATAAATCAATTCCTACAGTCTGGCCTGGCTGGGCTTCTCACCAACAACACCTGAGTGGCTGGCAAAGTCAAGAAGGCAGCAGGAATACTGGGAAGGAGAGGGAGAAGCTGAGATACAATAAATGAGGTGACAGTAGGAGTAGCAAGACCCATATACAGAACAAGTCAGGAACACTTGCAGCCCACCACTTCAGCAAGGAGACGCTGCCTTTTGAACCCTCCACTGGCAGGCAGCTTCTCTGCTGCTCTGAGCACAAACTGCCTGCCTCCATCACGAGAGCCTTCCTGCAGTCCTCATGTGACCCAGCATCTCCTCTGCCCTCCAGCAAGGTTCATCTCCCAAGAGTTATTAGCTGGTTACAGCTATTACTGGATTTTAAAGTGGTATATCTGCATCCTTTCAAACTGCTCCTTCAACAAGGTTTGCAGCCCTGAGGTAATCCCTGAGAGGCATTAATTTTTCTTTTTCAGATTATTTCCTAAAACTGTTTTTGCCATTATGCCTACACAAAACATGCACACACAGCCAGAAGTCTTTAGAATCATTTGGCAGTGCACCCAATATTGACATGTGACAAAATTGCTTCCCAGTATGCTCTCAGCCTTGTGGTCTGGGGCTTTCAGTCTGGCTTTGACTGCCAGCTCTTGGCTGCAGGGTTAACTTTGTGGTAGGTATTGTAGAAACCTGAAACAATCAATTCTGATTAATACCCAAGACTCTGAGGTAATAGTATAACAAAAATTAATGAGAAAGGGATGCAGTTCTGGCTATGGATTGATTCTGTGGTCTTTGTTCCACATAGCAGGACCCCAGGAGTAAAAACTGTAAGTATTCTTTGTTTCAGAGTTACCTTGCAAGGTTCATTGTTATCAAATTCCAACAAATCTCACACACATAAGTCTTAAGAAAAAAAAAAAAACCCAAACAAAAAGATGGGGGGTGGGGCAACAAAAACAAAAAACCAAAATCCTCACAATCAAACCAAGAACCAACAAACCCTCCATGCCCAGTGATGCCATTACTTTAAAATAAAGAGAAAACCTGTCCATGCAATCTACATCACCTGATACAGCCATGCCAGCTCGGAACTGTATGCAGAATGAAACTAAATATAACAGAAGCAAAACAGCTCTTTTACAATCTTTTTCCTTTGGGACTATCTTTCATGCAGTTTTGTGTATTTAGCTCTGGGATGAAAGACAGTGGCTGCTGTCTCATTTCCCCCAAGAGCCTCTCTGTCTTTATGTATCGCATGAGAAGATAAGACTACAGAAACTTCCTCACAGGCATAAAGGCAAAAACCAATTCTAAAAATCAAGGCTTTATACATTTGCTTTACATTGCAATCACCAAATCAATGCCCCCCCCAATCATGTAAATTCATACCAGTCTCAATAAATTAATTAGTGAATTCACACAGGAAGGGAATAGTCTCGACCATGAAAAAAGCAATGCTTCATATTTCAGTAGTTGGAGCACAAATGTCATTTGGCAAGAGGCAAAAATCAAGTGATTTTCCAGCTATTTAAACACAAAGCACAGCTTCAAGCTAATTAATGCTGTACCAGACAAGCCAAACTCTAATAAATTTGTATAGTAAAGAGTGGAAGGGGCTTATGTAAAAACCATCACTAAGCTAATAATATATGAACCCGTGCTCCACTGTGAAGTTCTGCGAGTGAAACAACCCACCCTGCAGTTTCATACAAAATAAACAGAAGTCCCTTTTCAGATAGAATGAGGATGTAGCTCTCTTCTTCCACACAAGGACTGACTTCTGTAAATCCCACAGTCTTAATGGGACAAGAAAACAAGACTGCCTCCTTGAACTATACCAGAAAGGGAAGATGTATTCATTGAAAGGGTAAGGAATAAAGTCCCACAGGATGAAAAGAAATCCCAAATGCCTTCTTTAAAATAAACCTAGGCTCTTACACTGTCATTCATTTTGACAGACTGATTAATAACTGGTTTTATTCTTCACAAGGATGCCAAAATAAACCAATCTTACAGGTTGCCGGATTTATTTCTGAATTCAGTTCTTTATTTTCAAAACTGGTTCTGACTGGCTGCAAAAGGACTGTGCAAATCAACATTAACATAAATTTGCTTCTTGTTGAGCATACCAATCAAATAAGCAAATGCATAAAGACTGATTTTAAACAGACATTGACTAATATTGGTCTTTCCTCCCAGAAATTGATTTTCCTCTAGCAATTAAATACTCTTCTGACAAATATAGTTTCAACTGTGCCCTGACATTGCTTCTTGGAAAGGAAACCGGTCTATTTCACTATACCTCTAGTCCTAACCCCCAAACTTGTTACTTAGACAGACAATCCCACCCCTTCAATTTTCTTTCTGGAGCATATTTATGTTGCCCCCCACTTTCCTTTTTACACAAGGAAGATTATCAAGAATATCAGGTACTCAGTACTTAAAAGCTTTCCTCTGCTATGACACAAAAAGGAGACAACCCAATGGCTGAACATCTGCTATGCAAAGCTGCGTTCCTCTTTCAGGAGCCACATTTGGCATTATCCTTTTATTCCTCTCTCTCTCCATAGTAGCCTTCTTCTGATCCTCTCATTACATCCTGATATTGCAAGCACTCTTACCTGGTGCTAAAAATGAAAATCACATAGAAATTACGATCTCTGTTACAACTCTAAATTGGCTGTCTGGTGGCTATCTATCCATTCTTTACTGGTTTGTGCACGGCACACTGGGGCCAGGGGTAGGACGGAAGCAAAAATTAATGAATTGTTCTACCTTTATTTTCTTGGAACACAATCAAGCACCTGCATTTAAACCTCACAAGTGAGAAACACTCTCATTTTTGGCCATGTGATAGCCAATGCCTTCATACTCTGTACATTCTGATGTTTTACACTAGAAACCCACTGCAGTCCAGAAACACTTCATGTTGGAAAAGCTACTTTAGCTATTCATAAAACTTGTGAAAAGTACTATTAATTTTTTAAGTTTAATATTCAAATTGATTAATGTTGACAGCTTCTTTTAGCAGTAGAACTATCACTGAAGGAGTGATAAATTTGTTCTCAATGGGCAAATTAATGACTGGCATGTCTGACATTTGGCAATGACCAAGAATTGTCAGTTCTGACCAAATCACTGGTGATAGTTTATACTGCAGGTACATGAGCCTTATCTACAGACAACCTAAGATCTCTACAATTACTTGAAAGGAGGTTGGAGCAAGATGGGTGTTGGTCCTCTCCTCAAAAGTAACAAACAATAAGACAAGAGGAAAGGCCTCAAGTAGTGCCAGAGCAGGATTAGATTGGGAATTAGGAAAAATTTCTTCATGGAAAGGGCTGTCAAGCACTGGAACAAGCCATCCCTGTAGGTTTTTAAGATGTGCAGATGTGACATGTAGGGACATGATTTAGTGGTGGCCTTAGCATTCCTGGGTTAATGGTTGGACTCGATGTAAGAGGTCTTTCAACCTTACCAATTCTATGACTGGGGAAAAGGGATATACTACAGAGGAAAAAAAAGTTTACAGTCTATCCCAGCTAAATCATAGCTACAATATTACTCTTTTAACAGGTTGCCAACATTTATGCCACGCAACGAGAGGCTACTATTTTACTTAAGGCATATTTACCTGTAGAGAAGAGATAGAGCTCTTCACTAGGCTTCACAGAATTAAAAAACCAAAAACATTTGAACTGAATTTCGTATAGGTTTCATTAGCACTACAGAACTTTTGAAGTTTAACAGACTAAACTGTCATTGGTTTGACCTTCCATCTTTATGGAAAGAAGGATTAGATGCAACCTTCAGGATCTAGGACTATCAACACTACGTTTAAAGGAAAAGGTTAGACATGTTCAACAAGAAGGAAATAAGTAGCAAGGCAACAATATTTCAAGGCATCATTTGAGACATTCACAATTCTATTCAGACCATTGAAAATCCTTCCTTTATCAATAAGAATACCATTACCTCTTTTTAAAGGACTTAAAAGATTAGACAAAGGCTGATTCAAACTTAACTTTACACCTCCAGATCTTACTGCTCACCTTCTACTAGCTGGTCCAAGGAGGAAATCTTCTTGGAGCCATCAATTGTGTAGATTGTTCTCACTCCCTGGGGCAGGTTCACATTGTCGGACAGAGTTCGGGTCAGGTCAGCCAGGAGAGCTTCGAAAGACCTGAAGCGGTCAGGGGAGATGGCATATACAATCCCTTTGAAGTACCGGTCTCCGTTACGATAGAAACGAACTTTCTTGGCCTTCTTCTCAGAGCTCAGGGTCTGTAGAGTACGGGTTCGGTAAAAGCTGCAGTGGGCACTGTGAGTAGGGCTGGGCAAACCATTCACCCGGGACCCCCTACCATAGCGCTGCGCTTTATCACGCTCATCAAAATGCTCCAGCTCCATATCTCTCCCAAGGGACATCTTGAAGTTCAACCTAAGGAATGCACAAGAGGAGAGAAAAAGCTTAAGAAACTTCGAAGTTTTAAGGGAACTCAGTTTAAGTCTTCCTGTTCTATACATTGCTCTTACAGAGGACTACTTTCTAGGTTGAGAAAAAAGTTTGAATAAAACCACGCTACATTCACACGGTCATTTTACACATAAGCCTCTTGCCATGCCTTAAGAACTACATTTAAGTTAGACATCCTAACAACGTCACTCATGAACCCAAATGCTAACAATAAGCAAACACTGAGAAGCGCTTGTTCAAATTTAGTATCTTGGAAAATGAGGTGACAAAGTTGACGTAATGGAAAAAAGGAATAAATGCATCAGCTTTCTACTTTTTCTCATGTTATATTCAGGTGCTATTTGAGTCTCATCTACCTTCTAGGGTGTTTGCCCCCACTAAGCTCTTGGTCTCAGCTGTGATCTGAAGAGGTGTTGTTTCAGAAGGGCTGCCAGTTGCCAACAATTAAGCAATTAAGAAGTTTTCAGAGGAATAGATCTGGCAGGTTGGCAATGAAAATCAGGACTATCATACATAGTGGGTCAATCCCAAAGTTAAAAACTACCTGCATATTCCAACCATTGGTTTCCTGACGGCCTAAGCTTTGTAATAAATTACTTCAGTTGTCCTTGCACAAATGCTTTACACACTCTGAACCAACAGAAGGGCTCAAATGGCATTAATATAAAGAAAAAATGTATTAGGAGACAGTGTTTTTCAATGAGCAAGCTACTTCAGTGCTCTGTGCCTTGCAAGATGTATTATTAATATCCTAAGCCTAATATTCAAATTGATTAAGGCCAACAGCTTCTTTTGCCATCACCAAAGGAGTGATAAAATTAGTGTCATTGAGCAAATTCACAAACAGTGTCTCCCATGGTTGACAGTAAGAAACATCCGTCAGCCCTGACCAAAACAATCCCAGTTGTTCAATACAGTTTACATAAACAGAAGTTCACATGTTCTGAAATAAAACCAAGGAGGCAGATACTTCTGTTCCTTTTTGACAAACAACACAAGACTAAATAATACAAAGTGCACATTAATCTTCACAAACAGACGACACAAAAATACAAAAAAACCAGAATAATCAAAAGATCATCAGGTTCAAAACATATTCATTTTAATTTAGGAGCCACATAGATTTGCAGTTGTCTGCAGAACAGTAAAGCACTAAGTTTATTTATAGCACAGATACACAGACCTAATTTAGAAGTGGCCTCTTTCATTGATTTCCAATAAAAAGACAAAAACCAGCAAGCACTAGCTTTGTTTCAACCACTCATAATAATGTGACCATTAAGAAAAAAAAATGTATTCAAACCAGCTGTAGAGCAGTGGGAGGAAATAGAGGAAAACGTACAGATGCACTTTAGTTGGCAGACATTTGTATTAAACCAATGATTATACACCTGGACCCTGATGCTGCAAAGCTGTAGGTGATGTGCTCAGCAACTTCTCAGAGCAGTCCATGTGCTGGACTAGCACAAGCACCTAAGGCAAATGTGGGGCCCTACTGGAAATTATTTACCCTACTTTGGTTATAGCTCACAACTGACTTTGTTACACTGACACGGGATTATATGCTTATGTATAAATGCAGGATTTATACTTGTAAATCCTTTAAAAGTACCTACACACAGTACAGTGTATGTGTGTGCATTTCCTTACATATATAAGGAAAAGACTAATCTCTGCTTTTCCCATGCACACTACATCCTATTTCAGTGAAATGAACACGAACATTTGCTGTGGCATTTCACTCTATAGGTTAAATGCAAAATACAGCTTAGTGGCCACATTTTAGGATTGAGAACACACCACCACTGCTTCCATGTTAAAAAAATTTGTCAGTTATTTTAATTCACATCCAATTCCAGTGAGAACCTATTATTCAGATTTAAACAATCCCAGAATGCACAATTCAGAAACTATATCTCTGAAGCAATTCCTGTGCCAAGAAAAATGGATTTTTCTTAGGTCTGCTGTTATCTTTGCTTAAACCATCTCAAATACACCCCTCCTTCTGGGAAAAAAAAAAAAAAAAAAAAAAAAAAAAAAAAATTTATAAAAAAAAAAAAAAAAA
>VXAX01004754.1:357968-441780 GCA_013399835.1 Leptocoma aspasia
ACTCTTTCAGCTTTATTAATTTTGGATGTGGGGGAAGACGAAGCACGAGTCACTGTCCTTTCTTCCACACGTTTATGCTTTTATTAATAATGTCTGTAATTCCCAACTACGTCCTTAAAACCGAAATAAAGCTCCCCTTTAGCTCCACAGCCCTGCTATGTAGAGAAAAGCATGTTTAAACCACAAGGTCAGAGCAGACAAAGAAATCCTAAACAATTTGATCTGATGTTTCCGTTTGTGTGAATAAATACATGGTCTTATACAGGCAGACACGGAAAAACGAACAGACACGCCCCTGAAAAACCACCATGCCAACACTTCACACCCTAACATCTGTTAAAGAATTATTTATAATACAGGTGTGGGTGAGCATTTCCATGAAAAAACCACACATGCTGATAAAAAAAAACCAACAAAACAAAACAAAAAAAACCACCACGCCGCGATGCGACTGGGACCCAGCGCAGATCATACGGCGACTAAGCAGCAGGATGACCACTAGTCACCGGGGGAGGGCGGCGGGTTTGGTGGGGGAACACGGATACATGCGGCAGGGGGTTCACGAGAAGATGGGGTTTATTCTGCCGGGGTAGGGGAACCGTGTGTGAAACACGCCCATTCCTCTGGAGGTGGCACCAGGCACCTCAGGTGGCACCTCAGCGCCCCGCGGGCTGCGCGCCGCGACCCGCAGGGTGCCCGAGCCGCGGGGCGTCCGGGGCAGCGCCGCGCCCGCTCCCCGGGGCCGGAGGGCGCTCCCGCANAGTAGTTGCCGCAGAAAGCGGCTCTGCTGCCTTTGTTACGCCTCCCCTGGCTGTAGCGCGCTGCTGGGGAGCCCGGGCTGCAGCTGCTTCGCCTTTCTTCTGCTGCTGCCGGTTGCAGTGATTTGCATTAGCCCGGCCCTCATTGAAATGCGGCTCTTCACACCAGCCTCTCCCAGGCGCTCTCCAGAGGGCGGCGCCGCCGCCGCTGTCTCCCCCTCTCTCCCTCCCGTTGCGGGCCCGCTCTTCCATCGGCGCTGCGGGAATGCCGCCGCCGGAGCCGCTCCGGGCAGCGAGCCCTGCCGGGACCGTCGGGCACCATCCCGGCGGGCTCTCCCCGGGACACATCCCGGCCGCACCGCGGGTCGCTGCCCGCCCGGCGCCTCCCTCCGCCCCGGACAGCCCCGGCCGGCGAGACGTGCCCGATCCGAGCTGCCAGTGTCCGGGGCAGCGCTGTGCCTGGCGAGGGGGGCATCTGGCCCGAATCCGAAAAACGCCTTGGGAAGTAATTTTAGCAAATGTGTATGTTGGCATTTCCAGGAGGTTCGCCTGGGTGTGAAGTACTGTAATCCCACCGAGTCCCCAAAGCCCCATGACAGGTTTGGGTGCTGAAGGTGGGATTGATGTGGAATTTAGGTATTAAAAGCAGGAGCCGTGCTTATTCATACCACTCGTTTAGTTACAGCTGACCTTGGAGGTGACTAACTTCCATAGATGCTACAGTTTTTAGGCTGAAATTTCTCAGAACATATATTCGGCCAAAGGCATTTCAGGCTTCATCTGACTGAGTCACTCAACGCCTGAGCCCATCAGGTCTTGGAGCATGTTTGCTAAGTCAACCTCCACACGAAAATTCAGCCATACTTGATGCTTTCTCCTCATAGGCTTGTTATTCTCCACTTTAATGTAAAAATTTCAGTGGTGAGATCCTTCTCGAGTTGAAGGATCTGGTTTGCTCCCCTTTGTGCAACAAGGACTTCAGCCCTCTTCTGCTTGTCAGGTAAACAGCCTATGGTCCAGGGGGACATGGAAAGGAAGAAAACACAGTCTGTCCCTTCTGCTGGAGCTGCTCCACTTTGAAAGAATTAAAAATGCATTAGATCAGAGAGAGGGAATTAGTCTGTAACCTCGTGGTTGTGGCACTCATTTGGGAAGGACAAAAGATGGCTTTGTGTGTCTGTATTATGGACAATTTATGTGTTTTATATCCATAAATCCAGAGACAATCAGTGGAGCAGGGACTTAAGCCCAGGGTGCCCTCCTCCCTTTGACAGACCTTTAATCAGAATAGAGGCTCCTGTTTAATCTGTCTGAAGGCAAACCAAGCCTTCCATCTACAAAAAATGTAAGAGGCTCAAAAGTAGAAGGGGATGGAGCACTCCCTTTCCTTTCTTTTCCCCTAGAGAAGTCCACATGTAGGTTCTCAGGAGATAGGAGATTGAAATCCTCCTAGGATTTCAATGAAGGAGAAAAATGAATTGTTGTCCTGTCTTCATCATCCTGGAGGAGGTTTTTAATTACTAAAGAACAAAGCAGACAGGAGTCTTCTGGCTACACATTTTTCCTTAGTTTTTGAAAGATAAATGAGCACCTAAAACCTTCAGAAAAACCTCTGCTCAAATGAGTAATAGTATTAAAATACATGAAC
The DNA here is from genome assembly GCA_013399835.1 of Leptocoma aspasia. NCBI lineage: Eukaryota > Metazoa > Chordata > Aves > Passeriformes > Nectariniidae > Leptocoma > Leptocoma aspasia. Next base: position 360,375 of record VXAX01004754.1, read on the forward strand.
ATCAAAAAGAGTCAGAATTCAATGTACAATTGTGTCCTCAGCACACTCTTACCACCTAGCTTAGTTTTTGTGGATCTTGTTCTAAGGCACTTAACTCTTCCCCTATGGACAATGAGGTGCAGAGTCGCTTTACGATAAAGACTATTGTTTTTCAGGTGCAAGTTCCTAAAAATTGAGCATGTCCACATTGAGTATTTCATCAGCTTTTTAGTCTGTTAGGATTGAAAATATCCATATCTGTGCTCAGACAAAACAGACACCAGTGATATTGGTAACTTTGGTATATTCAGGGGGAGAATGGAAACCACTTCTTTTGTAGGTCAACAATCAAATAAAATATTCATGAGAGTCTTAAATGATAAGAAAAAGCAGGCAATCACAAAGATTACAGATGGAAAATACCGCTGTGGTCCTGAAAAAGGAGTGTTCTTTAACATTCTTCAGAGCTCTTTTGTTCAGTTAATTTTAAATGTCTCATTTAAATGTCTTGGGCCTTCTGCTCCCCAAAGGAAACCTCCCTTTAAAGTTGAATTCCTCCAATAAGAAGGATTTTTTTTCTGATGATCAGGTTAATGGAATTTTCTTATGTTTCAACTCATTACTTTAGCTATAGTGCCCTGTATTCACGTACATAATTTATTTCTCCCATTGGTGTTTACATCTCTCTGACATGTATTATTAACATCTAGCCTAAGTGTTCAAAATATTTCACAGATATTCAAGAAAGACCTTCACTCTGACTATATCAAAAAAAGGTCAAAAAGAAAAGAATACAGTATAAATCAAGACAAAAGTATAAACCTAGTAGGAGGTATCTTTTAAAATGTGTTGTTTTGTTCATTTGAGGTTTTGTGTCTAACATAAAGACACAACACATCAGTGTAGTCTGTTTGTCAAGGATTCTTACCATGCTTTTATTTTTAAAGCACCTTAAAATACCCTTTACCTTTTTTCCTTGCGTTTGTTCTCCATTTGAGTGAAAACAATGCAATTACAAATAGAAACAAAGCCTGAATAAAACATTTCAACAGTTATAGAATCATCCTGTTAACAAAGCATACTGTTTTCCTAGGAAATTGTCTTTACTTGTTGGACAGACTTTGAAATACTGTGTATTTCTAAGACCCCCGTAAATGCATCTTTATAAACCTGAGTACCGTTATTTTATTTGGATAAAATAAGTAACTTTGACTTCTCATCTCTGTTAATGTTGATCAAGTTTTTCAGATCTAAGAGTCTTCCAACAGTTTCAACTTTTCTGAATGTTTGTAATTTCTAAGCACCTTTGTCAAAGTAGAATCAGATACAGTTATGTCACCACCCAACACTCCTGTATCCGAAGGCTGCACCAAATGCCTTGGAACATTGTTCTGGGAGCTTCTCTTTAGTTGGCTAACCACTGTGACCCCTAAATCCTTTTCAGAGTCACCGCTTTCCAGGACACAGTCTCCAGTCTTCTAAACGTGACCTACATTCTTTGTTCCTGCTGAATGACCTTGCATTCAGCTGTCTCAAAAAGCACGTTCAAATGATCCTGGCTCACCAAAAGATGTCAATTTCCCTACAGAAAAACTGTTTTTTCTTTGCATTATTTAGTGCTTTATGCATTCCATGTCATCTGAAAACTTTACCATTAATGTTGTTAAATATTTCTTCAGATCACTCATAAATTCATGCAGCAGCGGAGGACAGCATGTTCTGCCCAGCGGGGCTCAATCCCCCACGGCAGCGGTGTCGAGGGCGTGTTTCCAGCTCACTCCAGGTCTCGCCAGAGAGGCACTCAGCTCTCAGGGTGCCACGCCAGGCCGAGGGAACTGATGCTAACGCTGCTGCATATGCCCAGCTCAGCAAACAGCCTGTGCCAGCTCCCAGCAGGGATCTGAGCCACTGGAGCAGCACCAGCCAGCTGGGCACTGCAGAGCCCTGCGCCCGCCTGGGCTGGGCTGCCAGTCCTGGCACCAGCCACACGTCGGGAAAAACTCGCTCACGAGAAACAGCAGAACTCCGCAAATTCCTCAGGAATTACCCAAGGGATGGTGGTTAACTGTTTACACTTACATTTGTAGATCCGCCATTTAGCTGTTCCACAATTAATTATTATGTGTTGCGCCGATTTTGTGCAATGCTAGCCACTTAATTAGGTTGGTATACTGCTGTATGTCTGTGGCTTTACAGAAGCGTATGTCAATGCAGGCATCTTTATCAATCATATCCAACAATTTCACCCAGAAAGCTGCCTAATTTGACATGCTTGTTGTCACTAATTACACAAGCATTTTTGGTATTGATTACATCACTCCATTTGTTTTACCTGCTAGTGATTCCACCATAGATAGAATTATAAAATCAAGGTCTTATTTTTTATGTTGTCCAAATGTAACCTTGGCTTGATCCATGATTTTTTTTTACATCTTTACCATCCTAGAATTTCTTGAATAGCAACATTAATTATTCAAGCAGATCAGTAATAATTTCTTTTTAAACAACTCATGTACTAAAAATTATTTCCATATTATTTTAGGCAAAACCACATGGCATTAATAACTGGGATGGGACCATATTATGAAGAAATATTAGTTGAATATTTCTGTCTGTTCTGCATTGTTACAGAGAATTTCAGCTGTTTCCATCTAACAACAGCCCTATGATTTTGCTAGGATTAATTTTTTTCAAGTGTTTTATTTTTTTTAAATTCCTCTTTCTCCTTAGTGTTTCTGGTTGTAAAATTTCTCGCTGATAATTTCTCATATGTTTGTCATTGCAACTTCACTTGTCACAGACTTACAATAATAGGCAAAAGAAAAGTTTTTGCTAGATTATCTGTCATTGTGGCTGTGTTTAAAAAAAGACAATACTCTCTGTAACTGCACAACTGGATTTTTGAATCTGGTAAAATCATTCACTGTTACAGACTTTTTTCCTCATTTTTTTTCTTATAAGCGACTTTTCCAATAAATTAATCTTTTTAAACTGCAGAACAGGAGTTAATTTTCTTTACATAGAGCAGATATAATTACATGCCGGTCATTGGATAAAACATTCTTAAAGTTATTTCTACATCTTTGTCCACTGGAAAGAGGTTTCATTGTAAAGGGAACACATTCAGTATTGGAAAGTTATCTTATTTCACTTTCTGATATTCCATGACTGCTTTAACTATGTCAAAGAAAGGCCTTCAGCATGGCTTGTCAGACTTATGTCTTTTATTTTTCTTTCAGATATTATTATTTCAGGTATGAGTAAGGACATATTTAAAAAAACTGTTTTGCTGATTTTATTTGCCTGTATTGGTTACCAAATCAAACCTAAAGCCCTGTCCTTTGGGTTTATACATTATAAATGAACCATCCATGTGGCAGGTCAAATCCTACTTGTGAAACAACTCTATCCATCTCCAAACATTCTCCATCATCATGTAGTATAGAAAGATATATATTTGAGTAAACTCTTCCTATAATTTTTCTCCTTTCCAGGCTGCCAAGAAGCTGAATTAAAATAATTCTGAAGTTTAGGATCTGAATTTTTGCTGGTCTTTGGTTTAAACTAGTTAAACGGAATTTATATTCTTTTCTGACTGGTAACCTTTAGCAGAAGCAATTTAAATAATTTAGAATATGTATGTTAACAATAACCTCAACTCAATCTCAGTGGTATTCACATGCTCTAGGCTGAAGATTTCAGGACTGTCTTTTTCATTTGGAGAGACAGCTGGAATGTTTTATGAATATAAATGAGCAAACTTTTTTTTTAATGACCTAAGAACAGCATGTGTGGTAGTTTTGTTTACCAGCATTTTAAAGATAAGTTAGAGGGACTAGGGTTGGGATACACTTTTTACAAACATTACTTTTAAAAAGGAGCTGCTTCCCAAAAGAATTTAGAGTGTGAAATTCTTCACCAACTATTGGTACTTTTGAAGTAAAGCCCCAAATAATATATTTTTGACAAGTGGGTCTTGTCAATCAGAAGAGGGCTGGAATATCACGGTAGCTTAGGCAGGATTTTATGAGGAGAGGGAGGGATAGACATAAGCTCATCCTCAGGTAGGTAATCAGCCAGTGTGTGTCCCAAGTCCCTAAGGGATGTGTGAGGGACATAAACAGGAAACACCAGGGAAAACCTCAGGTTATTCAAAGAGGAGAAATGAAGTGGGAAGACTTTAGTGACACAGGAAGTGTCTCAAATTTTCACTGCATAGGAATACTTTTTTCACCTTCTAGATACTATTTTTTGTGGTGCACTGGCCATGCGAGGTTGTTGAGCAGTGTCTGCTGGGTTCCACAGTTCCTGTACAACCTGGATCAGAGCCTTTGGGCATTTTTCTGAGTGAGGATGTGGATGCCATCCTCTCTCAGAGTCCATTCCCAGGTTAGGGGTGTAAGGCAAAGCTGTTGCTGTAACAACTGCTGCTCCTTACATTGTCTACACTGATGGTCCTTCCACTCAAACACCCCAGGGCAAAGAGCTGCAGCAGGTAAAACTAATTCCATTGTGTTTGATTAAAGATTTATCTACCTTATTGCTGAAAGTAAAATTCTGATTAATTTAGAGGAGATTCAACCCTCAGTCCATCATGGTAATCTTAGAGATTTCAGCCTAACTGTCTGATACCATCAGTGCATGCATAAATAGTAAGTATTATTTTAAGAAGCCGAGCAGGAAATAATTTTATTTCCAAATTATTTAAAACACAAGGTCTAGAGAAATGCCATTTAATAATATCTCTGGTTATGCTAATTTGGCTATTCTTAGCTATCGTAAGGTTGGGTACTGCTGTAAGGTTCATCAGGTAAAAGACAAACAAAATTATCACAGATATCAATCCTAAATATTGCTAAAAAAAACGAAGGTAATATACAGGCAGTAAAAATGTTGTGTCTGATGGAGCAGACTTTTAATTAGCAGTGCTTTAAATGGAGTAATTGTGACTCTTGTGGTAACATGGTTTAAGGTAAAATCAGATCAAAGTATAATATTCCACAGTCGTCATAGACTGTGTCAGGGATGCACAGAAAACTAAATCAGCAAACACAGAGGAAAAAGAATGAGAGTTTGAGATTCTCTGAGAGAAACTAAACAGCCAGTAAATGGAGAAGGCAACTAAATGTAGCTGACAGTCTTCTCATCTTCCCCCACAGAAAGAACTTAAATGCTTAAAATTGGAGTCAGAGTTTAGAAACCTAAATACAAAACTGAAACCAGCCCATCATACTAACCTTCTGGACAGCTGCAGGCACCTCCAGTTCTACTGCACCAAACCAGAATTAGCCCAAAATTTGTCAAAAACTTGACCTTGAAAAGTCTTCAGCGAGTCTAAAAGACAGTGATATGGGATGATTCAAAATTAAATATCTTTAAGAGTTGCTATTTTAGAATTACTTCTTAAAAAATGTAAGGCAAAAGCTCTGGGCTGGCTAGATTGATGTTTTCTGTAATTTTAAAACTCTGGATTGTCAGCTCAGTCCTTTGATAATAAATAGAGTAGTACAAAAAATTGTAATCTATAGGGTAACCATGTTTGTGGGGGGAAATTAATGAGGTCTAGAAGAGAATAGGGTAGCTGGCCAATAACTCTTTTTCTGCCTGTCCATGTATGTATTTACATTTTGAAGGTTTAGGTATAGTCAATGTGAAGTAAATTCACACATAGCTTTACTGACAAATTTTGATTAAAAATGCTGTTACCATTAATAGCCATAAAGAAGTCAAAGAGAAATCTTAAGATTACATTCAAATCATTCTTGATAGAAAGGAAATTGGTATTAAGAAAGTTAATCCACATGCTCTTAGATAGTAACAAAGCAAAATCTAATTTGCCATGAAAGTGAAATTCAGAGTCCTCTGTTTTGAAAACCTAATTAATTTTGCTTTAGTATACAGTTTAGTGTAAAATATCCCTTCAAAATTTATGAGTAAAGCTGTTTTACATAAACAGAACTATACCTCATTAAAGCTTTAAAGAACTGTAAATCATGCATAGTTTAAGTTTGTGAAGCTTCAATAAAGGAAGTTATTGTGGAAAAATAGCATTTCTTTAGGGTTAACAATTATTTGATGATATTGCAGTAGATAGTGGCATTAAAACTTGTCTTTTCTTTCTTCCTTTTTGGGTAGTGTAGGCCTAGGGGAAACCACCTCCAAACAATTATTCTTGTTTTCTTTCCTCAGTTTAATTTCACCAGGGTTATTACATTAAGAATTATCTGAATAACAGAAACCCCGCTTCTAAGTTAAAAAAAAAAAAAAAAGGCCTTTTATTTTATTTTTTTTTAAATTCTCCGGAGTGCCATTGGGGAAGGATTTAGACATTAAGATATGTGAAGCTTCCATGGACCCAGAAGCTCTCACAGAAGCTAGTTTCAACCATTTTTCAATCTTGTTAATTCCACAATTATCAGAGAAGAGGAAGATCTTCTCTTTCATTTGTCAGCTTCCTTTTAAAGTATTTCTAATTCTTTAATTAAATTTTATTTGTAAGAGGTCTCTCACAGTGATGTCAAAATTTCCATAATAAATAAGCTTGATAAATCAAGCTTTCCCTGTAAAGCCAGGAGACAAACACTCATTTCTAAGTCTGTAACACTGCTGTCTGTTGTGATGGTAACACCTCACTTTTCTAAGGGGCAAGTTATTTTGGGAGTTGAAGAGTAACCAGTGTCAAGGTTGCAGAGAAAGATTCAGCTACGCTTTTTTTTTTTTTTTTTNTTTATTTGTCCTCTGTGGAATCTCACAGTTCCCCTATCCCTCAAGGAGTCTTGGAGCTGAAGCACTCGATCATCCATGGCTTACCCAAAAGGATTGGGTGAGTCTGAGTCAGTAACCTGTGAAGTGCCACACAGTGAAACACGTCCTGCCCCTCCTCTTTATCTCTCTCTGTCCCTCATGCATTCGTGCAGTGTAGCACTTTGCTTTCCTAGTCTGACTATCATGTTCCCCAGAGGATATCTTAGCTCTGCAGTTACTTTCCTCCCTCCCTTCCTCCCTCTGCTCAATCACATGCTATAAGGTGCCAGACACATCCCACACCATACCCCAATCTGTACTGCTCTCTCATGCACAGGAGAAAATACCTAAGGAATGTACAAAGATGTGAATCCTTGTTAAAAACAAAATATTATTTATTTTGCAGAAGAAATAATGCTTTCAGAAATATTTTTTAACAATCTAAAGATATGTTTACATTACTTTAAGACATAAAATGTTGTGATAGTCATCCATGAAGCCTCAGTTTTATCCAAATATATCCAGAATTGTTGGCTATGTCTCAGTTCTGTCCTTGCAAACTTGTTTTTGCCTCTGGCTTACAGGGTCCTTTTTTTTCCCTGCTATCACTCTTTCAGCCTGTGTTCTCAAGCTATGACTCTTCTGGCCTTGCCTCCTCAGCAAGTCTTCAGGACCTATGGCTGTGGTCACTGACCCTTAACAGCTTATATGTCTGTAAGAGTAGCTGCACTGAATTTCTTTTCTGCCTGTTTCCTCAGGCACAGTGCTGCCAGATGTCTGAATATAGCAAACATCCCATTAACCAAGGAAAACACATAATCTCTCTCGGAACAGCACTAAATTTAACATGGTCATTAAAAAAATGCTGCTAGGGATCCATTTCATAGACCTGCTACTATTCTGCAGCCTACAAAATAAAAGACTAGCACGCCATCTTAATTACACCAAATAATTATGAGTTGTAATCAGAGACTCTTAAGATACATGTACTCCAGAAACTGAGGGGAATATATGAAAAGGGGAGGGAATTAAAATGAAGTTGATAATAAAGCTGAGATTTTTCCTTACTATGCATGTTACCATGTCAACCTGAGTTATGCAGCATCACATTTGAGATCTATTCAAGACCCCTTCAAAAGCTTAACAACTAACCAGGATGTTATAGATGGATTTTCAGCTGATTTTGACATCTTTTGCATGATAAATGCTACTTAACCACATTCTTTTTCTGGTTTAATATCAAACACAACTGAGCAAATGTTTAATTATATCCACGCAGATGGTTTATTATGTAAGAGATTGTCCCACTTTTGAAGTACTAAACCATGCAGAAAACATGAGGCACAATCATTTTAAGACAGCAAGTAACTTAATATAAAGTATTATTTCTTGCACATAGCAGAGAAACACATGAAACCTCAATATCCTGTATGTGTATAAGTCTCAGATGGTTTAACAGGGATTCTTTTATGTTACTGTGTGAATATTTCCCCTGTTCTGGCTGCCTTCTTAATGTCAGCATAGCTTTCCACTGCTGTCTGATAGTGGTCTAAAGCCTTTAATTGAACACTGAAGCAATGTAAAGTTTGACAACTAATCTTTCAGAAAATACACTTTTTTTTATTTTTAAGTACTTAAATATATACAATGTTCTTTATAATTTAAAAATACCTTACATGTGTTATGAGAAGTATTAGTTACAGTTCCAGAATAGATTTGAGCATTATATAAGCTGGTACACAACAAAAGTTGGTAGATAGATGCTATTAAAGAATTACAGCATTTTTACCTGTTTCCCATGTTAGTTGAGCTACTTAAATGTTTTGAGGAACAAAAGATGGAAAAAATATTACTTAAAAGCAAAATAAAAGTATCAGCCTGAAATTGTTTAAATTTGCACTCTTAGTAAAAAAACAGGACTTATTTTAGTAAAACACTGTATTAAACATGCAAAAGGGAATAACTCCAGAAGTGATAAATCCATTGCACAATATTACAATAACCACTTAGCTAGATGAAAGTCACCAGTAATGTAAAAGTGATTAAACATAATTTACCATCAGATGCAGAAAGTTCCCTCACTCTTAAGACAGATGCTTAAATAATTGTTCTCAGAGCAGCAGAGCAAATGAAGTTTAGCCAGTTGCACATCTTGCCTATATTGTTTCTTGGATGTCCAATGGTGAGAGAGTTTCTTAATCTTTCCCTCAGCACAGACACAAGTGCCTTTTCTCTCTAGTCAGGTGTCTTATTTCATAACATTTTCAGGGATTCAAAATAGTTTAGTTCTCTTCTCTTCTCCAATTTGATTACAGTTTCCAGTGCCTGCAGATTATCAGGAGGCAGTTGATGGATATGACTTGTTCAACAAGGGCAGCAAGCTGGCAGTGATCCTCCAGAAAGTATGAAGAGTCTCAGTGGGAGAATGGATGGGTCACACCTTATCACTGCCAAAGACATGCTGAAAGTTCAGGCAGGTGCTCAGTTTGACAGTGTTTGCTCCTTACTTTAGAGGAAACTAATTTTTAATTGAGGATCACTGAATTTTATGAGTTTCATATCTTTAGCTAAAACAGTACAGAAAATCTCTGTCTCAGCAAATGTCTGCCAGACAGATCCATTTATGCAACCCCTGCATGTTCCTTGGGCAGCTCAGCATATTCCCCAAACATCCATAATCTCAGTCAGAAAATTGTCTTCCTATGCTACTTCATATTCCAGAATGAAAGTAGGACTACAGAATAATCAACATTCCCCTCTGGCTCACTTAAGTTATGTTACATTTGCACACAGATAGCATGCAGGAGCATAACCATACTGCCTACTTACTGAAACATGTAATTCCTGGGCTGTGGTTTCCAGGGATCCCATCTTTTATCTAATCCCTGATGATGCTGAATACAGAAATAGTCCAGCAGAAAGTGGGTATCTGAACCCAAGATTACTTACGTTGCTCTCTGTTTTCTCCCTTTCCACTGGCAAACAGAAATAGGAAGCAAGAGGAAGAAAGAAGCAAAGGGTAAAGGTGGATTAGAAAGAAAGAAAAAACATCAGAATAATTACTTTTCAGTTGTGTGAATAGTTTTGAAAAATGTACCTATAGCAAAAACTGTGCTTTTGTCAGGCTTATGAGACAAAAATAATATTGTTAGAAGTTGATAGCTTTATTTTGTAAGGGAGCTGAAGTGGCCTTATGCAAACTAAGGCTGAACTCCGTATTAAGATGAATCCTTGAATACCTGGCCTGAAAAATACTTTTTCCTCCTTTCTCATTAAACAGGGATTGCTTTATTGTTGCTGGGCATACACAGTGAGTTTCAGTTTCCCCATGGCCACATACTGTATAGTGCAAATCTGGAAGAATTGCCCTAGATTCTGCACCTTTTCTGCCATTCTGTCTGTGTCAGAAGCAGAATGAAAACCACAGAAAGAAATGTAATAGCAATTCTCCTGAACTCCCTGCAGAGTTTTTGGTGTTCATACTTTTTCATTCTCAAGCTAGAGAGGAAACACAAAGCTTCAGTATGAGAAAGGATAAAACAAGCACAAAGGTGGGTGAAGAAAAAAGAGGAAACAAAGTAAAGATAGACTTTAAAATGTATGCTGCATGTTTTAGTATTATAACTATGTGTGATGATAATATGCCTGTAAAAAGCCACTGGTCTAATCAGTAGGAATGTGTGCTCTTATGTGTGTCTAATATCATATGCTCTCAGAGATGCAAGTTAAAATGAAAATTGTGGGTATAGGTTTTAAAGAGCACTAATTTCCGCCCATGTTGGGTCAGCCCCATCTATATTTCACAGTGTGACAACTTAAAACAAAGAGGTGCAGTGTCTCTACCAAACTTAAGTAAAGCAAGTTTATTAGGTGATACTCTGAATAAATCATGTACATGATTGGTTTTGTCACAAGATACTATAGATTAAAATACTCTCCTTTAGGTACATAAGGAGTCCTGGCATGTTTTCCCACAAATAGGATCTAGCAGACAAAAGCAGAACAGGTATATTCCTGAATTTATGAAAACTTAGATATGTGTATGTGCTGAGAACTGAGGGACTGCATGGTTATATGGCAAAGAGGGGGTGATTGCCATGCGGGGGCTGAGAGGAAGAAACAGACTGCTGTGTTGAAAACTGAGAGGGAGAGTGGTTATATAAAGATGAAAGAAAAGGTACTGCCTACAAGCCTGATATAAGAAGATATACTTTGGGAAGAATCAGTGGTAGTGAGACATAAACAGGAAAAGGAAAGGATATATGTGTGTCCATGTACCCACATCAGACACAATGCAAAATAAGACAAGGGAGGTTAATTGTTTAGTATTTGTACAGATCCTCTTATGTTGTACATTCTAGCCTTTCCATCCTTTTTATTTTAAGTTTCTTATATGTATTTTTTCCCACTGGATACAAGAATGAGCTAAAGTTCAATGAAAGCAAATTCTCTTGTTTGGGTTTGTTTTGTTTTGTTTTTAAAATGAAATACAATACAGCAGACTTAAAAGGAATTTAGTCTATCCCAAGCAACCATAAATCTACTGCTCAGAGAGTCAGGGTCAAACCTATAACATGTATGATATATGTAACCTACCTGCTGTTTAGGAGGTACAGCCCATTGGTTCCTCAGGCTTTCATTTGAAAATATTTGCCACAGTGTGATTTGTGCACTACTCTCAAGCATATGCTTCCTATATTAACAATGCTAAAGAAAATACTACCATTTATTTTATGATTCAGTATATTGCAGTGAGAGCCCTTTGCATGTGACTGTAATACAAATGGCGTGTAAATAACCCCTAAAAACAGAGGGGGGTTGTAATGGGCCACTGGTATAAGATATTCCTTTATCTTCTTAGTCCCAGTTGATGTTGTATTTGGGGAGTTCTTATTCTCACAAGTATTAGGTTATGTGTCGAGTGTTAAGGCATTTATAAAATTAACAGTTCTATTATACCAACAATTGGAAGCTGGCATCAGCTGTTAATCAGACCAGTAGCCTGTGGAAATGAGCACCATGTGATAATGGGAGAAGGGGCTATGTGTGCACATTGATCTCTGCCTCTCCCTCCCAAGCACTCTGGAAAGCTGATTGCCACAGGATGCCCGGGCTTTAGCAGAGGGAACGTGGCTGTGTCTTGCCATGACTGGCGAAAGGCAATAACCCTTTACCCTTCTGGCCACACAGTCCTGAGCTGAAGGACTCAGTACAGAATGACGATACCAGGTCTGCCTCAAGTAATGACAGACAGCAAGCATCTTCTCAGCTTAGTTTCTACCCTAGATCCTCCTAAAGCTTTAATCCTAAAGCTTGTCCTTCAGCCTGGTGTGCCTCTGTGGTCATCAGATACTGTGTAATTGTCTCTTTTGCTTCTATTATCCTGGTAGAATATATTCATGAAGTATTTCTATGTATCCTATCAGAGTCTCTGCTGCCTTCTTTGCAGACACAAGTTTGCAATAAAATACACTAAAATGAAAAACTATCATGATAACCTCTGAATATTGTCTTACTTTCCCCAAAAGGGACAAACGAAAACTAAATAGGAAATGAAAGTTTCCATTCCTCTCCTAAGGGTTGCTGTTACAGTCCTTGGTTATGAAATTTCAAGGGCTGGACGTGTGTGTCTGCAATTGCATTCCAGATTTCTATGACGTATCTTCAAAAGATCTTTGTTGACTGTTTTCTTTCTGAGACTGGATTTGAAAAAGAGGTGAGGGGATACATTTTATCTTTCATGTTTCATCTTGACTGCAGCAGCAAAAAGGCATCATCAGACTGAAGATATTTGGAAAATAATATTTCTGCTGATCACATTAACTGTAAAATAAAACCAACTCAATTCTCCCTAGATTTGAAGCATCTTTTTCAGTAATTACAGATACTGAACTTTGATGTTTAGCAAGTGATAGGAAGACTGCTTAGGTGGGGAATCTGTAAAACAAAAGGGCTTGTTTTCTAAAAATAAACAAAGAAGCAGCTTCTAAATAATGAAAAAGACAAATAGAGAACAAATATTAGAGGGATAAGATGAAGAAGACATCCAAAAGTAGAGCTGAGCATGGGTGAGATACAGGACAGATAATGCAATTATTAAGAAAGAAATCAGAATTATGACTTGGCAGAACACTTGCCTATAGGATGATTGAAGCATATACTTAAGCCTGCTAGAAATCAGTAAACCTAATTACTTACTTAAATCTTTGCCTTCAGTGAAACTGTACACACAATTTTACTTTGTTTAGAAATAATATAAAATAGCATGTATGCCTAGTAGCTTTAAGAAAGTGCTAGGGATTGAAGAAAAAAGGGTAATTATATAAGGAAAGATTATACGTGCCACTCAAAACTGTGAGAACAGCTCTGATGAATGAACTCAGCTTCTCTAAAGCATAGCCAAATTTGCAGAGCTGAAAAGCTGTGTCGAGCTGTTCATCTTAGGTTTGCACATTTATATTAAAGAAAATCCCACCTTGATTCAGGACATTGCTAACAGTAGCAAAATTCTTAATAAAATTTCAAGGATTGCAGGAGCAGTAGACCTTTGGCATATGAATGAAAGCTGGGGATGGATATAACAATATGTAGTTTAACTAGACATTGTTTCCCCAGATCAAAAAATACATCCATTTTATTGTAGGCAAGTATTATGAACCCAGGGGACTTTGAAGTCACTGGATCGCAGATGCTTTTATTTAGAGGTTGTGGTGGAACAAACCTATACCACTTTTACTCTGAACACAGTTTGGGACCCAGTGCAAAAAACACCTGAGTACACAACTAATCACTGAGACCCAATGGAGCTGTTTGCATTAGTAAAGTAATATTATTGAAGAAGTGTATGCCAAAGACAAATACTTTCTGTGGAATGATACACATTAAAGTGTGTGGATACCTCATCAAGGTACAAAACCTATGAAACAGGCTCTGTGGGACCAAAGCACACATATTTTCTGCAGTAATGGAGGGGGGGGTAGGGGTTCTTCTCTTGGTAGTTTGTTGCCAATAACACAACTGTGAGTTTGCCATCAGTTGCCTGAATAACTGGTAAAGCTTAGAATCTTTAGCTGTACCTGCATTGCTAAATGTATTTCCTACAGGGACAACCCTGCACTACCAGATGCAGGATGGCCCCTGTCCACACTGGGACTTCCCCTGCCTGAACAAGCTGCCTGCATCCAAACCAGCCCTAGGCTTCCTCCTCAAGGACCTACATGGTGCCCTGATTGCTGAGAAACATAATTGGTTTTTTAATAGCTTGCATACACTAGTAGAAAATGCAAAAAATTGTTTCAGCCTATCAGGATCTGTATTTTTATAACATGAAACAGTAAGAATATATTACCTCTTTTGGGGAGACATGTAAGGCTGCTTGAAGCTGAAAAGCCCACTGAGAGTGGGTCGCAAGAACGTAATGCAGGAGTTAATAGCTTGTGTAGGGTCATATCATCTTTGGAGAACCCTTTTTGGACTGAATTATCCCCAGAACTGCATCTAGACTTTATTTCATGGGGAACTAAATGTTTCAGGCCAAAGGAGTGCTTACCTTGAACACTGTATACGATACAGATGATCAGGGAGCCAAGACCCAGAAGACAACAGAAGGAGTAAGACATTTGGTAGTTCTAAGGTACCCCTTGAGAAAAGGTTAGGAATAGACAATTCCGCATTAACCATTCAGAGAGCCTAATAGCTCTCTGAAAAAATATAAACAAGTCACCTGTGAAAAATGACAATATGAATATTATTGCTTTTCCTCATTCAAATGCTGCCATATAAAGTGTTTTTTGTTTGACAATCTCTCTCTTATGGTATCCCTCTAGTACTAAAAATAAATGCATTTAAAAATTATTTTGCCAGCTCCTCTTATTACAGGCTCAGGCTGACTTTTAACAAGAAACACAATTTCAAAGAAATCTAACTCAGTGCCTTGCTGTAAATTAATTATAATTGTTTGCAACTTTCCTTTAGCACCGCTCACCTCACTGGAATCAACCACTTAAATGGCACATGGGCTACAGGTTTCAGCTTCACCAATTCTGTAATTACGAAATTTCAGTGTTTCATCTCCAGTTTTGAGAAGTAAAACATTTAATTAATCATACAAGTATGTATGAGGAGCACAGAAAGGTGTGAGATAGGTACTAGGAGATCTCCCCTTGACTTAATTCAGAGCTGTAGGAGACCCAAAAGAACAGTCATAAGAAAGTGACGTTTAAAAAAGTTGTTTGTGCTCTAGGCATCAGAACCCTTTCAATGTGGGCCTGTGCTTCCCATAAAGTACACATGGGGAACAAGGAATATCAAAACAGGCTGCAAAGCTGGATGAAATGAATGTTGTCCCAAGTTTCTAGATCTCAGTAGGTTTTAGGGGTGACTGCTGATTCATAGGTTTCACCTATGAAGACTGATGCTCCTGGACATGCGACGACACAGGGTGTTATGAATATGCACAGAAAGCACTGCATGCCAAAAAGAAAGAATATCAGTCAACTTCAGATGCCTCAGTCCTTAGTAGAGAGCTGTATAGGGGGTTGCTGGCATAAGAGCTTATTGCTGTCCTCCATATATTCAATGAGAAGAGAAAATTGACTAAAAAAATCATTGTTGTCTGTGAGAAAATGAGCAGCAGATTGCAGCAGAATACAGCAGATTTCAATCTACCAGGCACACTACAAAATAAAATGCATTAAGTTGCCTTTAACTGCATAACACAGGTGTAGGAATGCTGTATTCTTCGACACTGTACTTCACCATTATGTAAAAAAATGAAATTAAACAAGTCTTCAGTCTCAGGAGAATTTAAATATTAATATTTCCTGTAGAACTGTGATCTCATTAAAAGTACATATTTTACAAATTAGGTTTTGTGAATGAAGAGCAAATTCAATGCACATGTTTTAAAGTTATTTAAAATTTATTTCCTAGTGGAAGCTCTTATTATAAAATTGACTTTTTTAGCAGAACAAGGCCCCATCAGAGAGTAAAAATAATTTGTTTTATAAAGGCATGTTCTACTATAGTTACTCCAGAAATCATCAAAAACTAATAGAGTACTATATAAAATTATCATATTTAGAAACTAAAATCTATGGGGTTAGAAAGCTAGATGATACTGGGACAATTTTCAAGAGGTAATTGATTTGTTTCAGTAGAGCTCTAAAATAAGTTCCATTAGATCAAGCAATATTTATAGAAAACAACATCAACAGAAATCAGTTTCATGGCAAAAATCATTGTATCTTACACAGCACCTTGGGAACTTCCATGCTGTTAAGCACTGTTTGAAAATTGTGCTTTCCATCATTAAACTCTCAGATAAATGAAGCTGCTCTTGAACAACTTAGAAAATAATTTAAAGAGGTGGTTGCTCATCTCAGATCACCATAGAAAAAAAAATCTTTACTGGGTTATGCAACATATTCAGGGGCTTTTTGCAGTCCCAAAATCAAGAATGGGTCAGAACAAAATGGGGTAATAGGTTTATGGCAGTGTTCAACCTCCAGCCTTGTGACCAGGTGGGACACCTGCAAAATACCTGTATTCCAGCTAAATCCAGAATTGCAAAAGGCAGGGTAAATTAGATGGCTCAAGATACTGCTTCTCAGGTGACTGATACCAGGCTTGGATAACAGACAAGACTGTACTTGAGATGAGCAGAACCTCTACGTTTCTCGTGTTCCTCCACTGGAGCGTTCCTTAGCAAGAGATCAGCTTTGTTCCCAGTAACTCTGAACAGTGATGATGTGACCCTCCTAGAGGAAAGAACAATTTCAACTTTGTGAAGGAAGATCTGTAAACAATGAGTAGCATAGCATTGTTGTATGATTTATTTTAAGTATTCCACAGTAAAAGCTTACTGAATCATACACAACAATCTGGCTGAGCTTCACCAGTCTGAATTTGGCCCATTGCTTTTGTCTAATACCCTGTACCTGTTGGGCTCTGCACATTCATGTTCACAGTGTAACAGGCACAGAAAAATATCTGGATAACTAATTAGTATTTGGAAAGCATTTGTACATTCCAAATTCCAACAATTTAAATTTCATGTTCGATGCAATAGGTTAATTGTCTGAATCGGCCATAAATTACAAAAATCTTAATATTTTAATAATTATTTCAGCACAACAGTGATTGTATGTCTCATTTTCTTCACACAAATCTTTAAAAAAAGTATGAGAAGTGCCTTATTTATATACTAAAAAGAAAAAAAAGGGAAAAAAAAGGAAAAATGTGTCAATTCAACCGGGTTCATTAATTTAATTAAGGTGATGATTTTTAAAACAGATAGAGATTTTAAAACAGATAATACTCAGATTCGCCTTCCATCCTGTATTCAAGACAGAATCTAGATTGTCTTCTGTGCTCTTCTGATGTACATGATGATTCCCACAGGATTCCATAGTGACAACACTGTGTATTTGTAGACTATCTTTAGATTCCATTTTGGTGGCTTCTAGAAGAATCTGTCTCTAACTGTGCATGAATCTGCCAATTTCCCACATCAGCACTGACAGTCCACAGGCAATCTAGTGAGCTGAATCAATTAGGAAATGTTTGGAGGTTTTTTAAATTCTTCATTTGGATACTAAGTTATTTTGGATGCTCTTAGGCATCATGCCTGATTGCTCTTAGGCATGTCACAATATTCTCAGACAAAAGAGACAAGGTTTTCAGCACTGTGAGATGAAACCTGACCTCTTATTTATCAGTCAGTTAAAACTTCTATGTGATTGTTTGCTTCACTCAATACACTTTTATAAATTAATTTTGTTAGTGCCTTTATTATATCCACTTCTCATTTTGACAATCCCCAAGAACTACTTGAAATTGTTTCAAATAACTATTGGGCTTGGTGTGTCAAACTGATCAGTGGTTGTTACTACGTTTTTATATTCTGGCACTGTGAGCTCAATTGTTTTCCAGTACATTGCATGTATTATTTTACAGCAAAGCTTCAAGGACTTTTTTTCTGTTGAAAGCCTCTTGCAAATGCATTCTGTTTTGACTGGACGACAGGATATCAGCAGGGGATGACTAAAAACCAGCAATAAGAGAAAAAAGTTTCCCTCTAGGAGACTCAGACTCAGCTGGAATGCAGACTTCCCTTTGGATGGGGAAGAATTTTTAATTATGTAGGAAGAATAACTGAAAAAAGAAGAAAATGTAGATAATTAACGACTGGCTTCACCTAACAACAGCAAGCATTCATCTGATTATTTTCAAACAGAAAGTAATTATAACAATATTCAGAGTACGAGCAGTAAACTACTTCTTCAGGTACTCTTTTCTGTTTCCTAGAATAAAACACCCCAATGTGACTGTGTCACTTAAACTTTTATAAAGGGAAGAAAATCCTCTGAGTCTCCTTATGCATATTCTGATCAGCTCATGGAAATGTCAGAATCTTCACACAAGTAACTGGTGTGTGAAAGTCTTCAGCATTCAAAGGAAAAGGGAAGAAAAAAGCCTGGATACTCTGCCTCCACTGTGATCTCACGGGTTTGTAATCAAATGCTACTACCCCAGTTTAAAGAAGTTGAAGAGCAAGTCCAGAACAGAAGTTCATCAAAGAAATGGGACAGCAGCTGTTAGAACTGGCCTTCTTTGACACAGGGGTGTACTGTTGGCTTTTGATCATCTTGTCCACTAAAGCCACCACGTCCTTCTCTGGAAAGCTGTTTTTCAGCTGTTGGTCCCCAGCCTGTGTTGGTGCCTGGAGGCTTTCTATTACAGAAGTTCAAGTTTTAATTTGTTGGGGTTTTTTTTGTTTTGTTTTGTGTTTTTTGTTTGGTTGGTTGATTGGTTTTATGTTTGGTTTTTTATTAGTTTTTGAGGTTTCTGAGGTTCTTAGAAATCCAGAAGTCAACCTATACTCAACCCTAAACTAACTGAACTTTATCTAGATTAAAAAAACAAGTTAAAAATAAAAGCAATTAAAAGATATTTTCCTTCAGATGGAAACATTTCTTTACTGAAAGGCTTGTCAAGCTTAGGGATAAGCTGCCCATGGAAGTGGTTGAGCCACCATCCCTGCAGGTATTTAAAAGATGTGTGGATGTGGCACTGAGGGACATGCTTTAGTGGTGGTCTTGGCAGTGCTATGTTAACAAAGATCTTATCCAGCCTAAAAAGTTGCATCAGTCTGTGATTCTATGGCTCTCGGAAGCACTGCAACCTGCAAGGCACTGCACAACATAATTCTGCTAACCACTGAGTAATGTCTGAATGCAACTGGTGATCCTAACAAATAACCCTTGGTTAGAGAATTATTTTCAAAAAACAGAAGGTCAGTAACTCAGACACAATACTTTCGGTCATCTTCAGACCCACCATTTTGCTTTGACAGAGCAGCAGTGTAAAGATTTCATTTTAGGAGGAAACGTAGGGCTGAACAAATCTCAATTTTTTTCAAGCTTCAGGCTAGATCAAACATTTTCATACCAAAAGCAGAAATTCTTACCTATGAGACTGATATCTCTCCTTTGTGAGACTTTAGCTTTATTTACAGCCTGTAAGTATGGGCAGCTACAACCATTTCAGGAAAAAAAGTCACTGGTATCTTTATCACAATTATGCAGGTATTACTGGTAAAATATTTCGCATTTAGGTTCTCCATGGACCACAAATGGTGGTAGTCTAAACATCCTTTAATCTTCTTATTGGCAAGAATTATACTTCTCTGGAAACTGACAATGTTCTGCCTGGCATTAAAAAAAAAAAAAAAGGAAAGTATCTTATTATTGCTATTATTACTTGCAGCACAGTTTCTCCTGCTGATGGCAAGGGTAATCAAGGTGATGGAAACCCACACACTGTATTCTCATTCAGTATATTAAAAGATGTGAAGAGGAAAGTCCTGAGCTCCTTAAATTAAATAAACTTCAACTGAAAAAAAAGGCACCCGAATAGTAGTTTACACTTAAGATTAAATCAGGCAAATAGTAGCCATTTTTTAATCTGGCTCTCAGTTTACATTTATGTTGGTTATAATTATGTTGGCCATATATAAACTGAGTAAAAAAAAAATCATATTTTACCCTGCCCAGATAATCAGACATTTAACTTAACATATTTATATGATGTGTTAGGAATTTAATGTCACAAATTTCAAAATTTGCTTTACCCTGATAAAGTCTCTCTACATACAGATGCATATTTCAAACTTTTCTGCAGGGCTGCCAAATACTAACTGGGAAAATAAAAGACTCTTTAAAGGTTAGTGATAGATAAATTCCCTGAGGAGAACAAAGGGATGAGAAAGGTCCTTGAAAGACACTGCTGAGGTATTTTCAACTGACAAGAATTGTTGGCAGCACCAGAACAAGCAGAAATAAGTGATCTTTTATGTCTTGATATAAGATATAAGTGATATCTTATATCTTTTTTTTTCATAAGTAACATTTTAATAATGCTTACATTTTTTGTGCCTAAATCAAGCCTCAGGACAGAGACCGCATGCTTTGGTTAGGTTTTGTTTGTTATTTCACTTTTACTGATTTCCTGTTGTTAAGTAATCCAGAGCAACCTGTACACACTATGCTAGAATTAATGTCTGTGGTCCATCCTGTGCATACCACAGCAAGGAAGGAAGTCTGGTGGAGATGGTCTAACCTATCCAGAACATCATTCCACCTTCCCCAAGAACCCCTGAGTTGTGTGAGTCCATTCCTGTGGCTGTCCTGACTGTGGACATCTGGGCTGTGATGGATAGATGGAAGCTGAATCTAATGGACAATTGCCTTTCCATTCCAGTTAGCTAGATGCCCTTTACTTTCCCTGAGTCATTTACCTTCCATATAATTTTTCATTACACACATCCTTACACACATTCATGACTGTTAATTTCAGGCACTCAGCTGAGTTTTCTCAAAGGTGAGAGGGAAATGTCAGTGAAAATGCACTTTCCTCAAAAACGGAATCATTTTCTAGGAGCAATTCTCTTGCTTTCTTGGTCTTGAGAGGGGGTCTTAAGAACATTTTCCCAACTTAAGAACAGGTCACAACTCCTACAGGCTTATAATTGGATAATTTCTTGAACATGAGGAAAAAAAACCCCACACCAAACCCCCTGCCCCAACAGAATGTCTACGTCTTTCTGGAGCTCACTGAAGTAATACTAAAAAACATTAGTATTTAATGTAACAGCATTAAAAAAAAAAAAAAAAAAGAGTCCTGACCAGTCAGATTTTGTCATCCCTGACAACTGTATCCTCCTGCATGGACAAAGTGCTTTCACTCATGAAAACCTGTCTTAGCAAAGCTCAGCTTGCAAATATGGAGAAATTACAATGTTCTGCTTGGTACTTCTGCACACTTTAAAAACTGTCTGAAAGACAGTGGTGAGGGTTGAAGACAGTCATTAAGGAAAGTGGGATGCTGGCATGAAAAACTAGTGCAGCCTGCACTCACCCACCATCAGAGAAAGGAGTAACTTATGGTCTTTTTAACTGCAACTGCTTTACTCCTTTTTCTGTATCTCCATGGAGCTCAGCTGCAGACTGGCTGGCTGACCTGACTGGAAGGGGAAGATGGGCACCTGTGTAAAAAAAAAAAAAAAACATTACAGTCACACACTGCCTGTAAACCAGCCCAGCCAAGGTCTCCAGCAAGATCCTCAGGACAACTGAAAGCCAAACCCATGCTCAAAGAATCCTTAAATTTTATTATTCCTTTTTGCTTGTGAATGGAAACCTGAAGATCACTTAAGTCAAATCTGCTTTGAGACTCGTGAGGTAGCAGTGCAAGCTATCAACATTTCCTTGACAAGGGTGTTGCTAGTGGCTTGCTGCAGTCTTGCATTGCCTCTCTTGTTGGCACAAAGCCCCTTTGGCAGCTGTGATGAGTGAAATTCTCCCTCAGTGGCTGTTGTGTGGTCATTTCTACTGAGTTTCCGTGCACTGTATTCTGGTGTGTTTTCCAGCTCATTAGAGAAGGTGATACATAATTCTGGGACAGAAGTCTGGCCCTGCTTTCTGGAGACCAAGGCACTGCACAACATAAATATAAAACTGTCAAAGCTGCTTGTGGGAATGCTTCCAGGTAACTCACAGCAGGGTGCCAAGGGACTTGGTCTCAGGCAGCATCTATGACAGATCTACATAAACTTGGTGCCATTGTGGTGACACATGCAGCTATGCAAACAGCTCTCAGAAGAGCAATGACCTATGCTATTATAAGATTAAGAAAAGCTACTCCTGATGAGGGAAAGGTTATATACTTGCCAGCATCATGGAATGGCTTGGGTTGGAAGGGACTTTAAAGATCATCTCATTCCAATGCCTCTGCCATGGGCAGGGACAGCTTCTCTAGACCAGGTTGATCAAAGCCCCAGGCTGATCTAACCTGGCCTTGAAGACCTCCAGGGATGGGGCACCCACAGCTTCAATGTGCATCCAGTGCCAGTGTCTCACCACCCTCACAGTAAAAAAATTTCCTCCTAATACCTAAATCTACTCTCTGACAGTTTAAAACCATTACCTCTTCTCTTCTATCACTACATCCACTTGTGAAAAGTCTCTCTCCTGCTCTCTTACAGGTGCCCTTTATGTCCTGGAAGGCTGTCTCCCCAGAGTCTTCTCTTGTCCAGGCTGAACAACCCCAACTCTCTCTCTTAGACTGTCATCTTTTGCATGATGAATAGACCTGGTGTATTGACACTCAGCAGTGAAGAAGCATACAGATCCTGAAACACCCACATCTGTCAGGGATACCTCTGTGACATGACACAGGCTGCTGGTGGTGGAAGCCCAGGGATCAGATGGCTCTTATGAGTCGCTTCATCGCTTTGAAGTGTTTTTGCACTGTAATGATGGGAGGAAAACTCAGTTAGGCACAGGGAAATATTTTTAGGCAGGGTGTGCAATACTGTAAAATATCTAGAATGAGATCTGAGTGCCTGAAAAATCCTATTTTGGATATACTAATTCTTCAAGTACTATCTACTATAAAAGTAGATAGTACTTGAAGAATTACAAAAACATAATTTCCCCCCCCCCCGCCTTTATTTGCTTCAAGAGATCAAAGTAATAATTTCATAGTAATACCTTCATTTGATCATAGTTGGAACACTAATAACTTCATTTATTTTCTAGTTAAAGTAATCAGAAGAGCCTATATTCTCCTTGAAACCAAGCTGTGTTGTAGTAGTTGCTTAATGAATTAACAACACTCACCATCTTGGCTCCTTCTAGTAGGGAGAAAGCAGTTCTCCCAAGTTCTCAACTTCTTCCCAAGGAAAATAATCCCATTTCACTACATGTGGCCTTGTTTTGTACCAAAGTGGAGAAGCTCAGAGGCAAAACTGTTGCATTCCTTGAAAATTAATATTCACAGAAGTTGTACATTATGACATCTCATCACGATCCAGTTAAATTATTCCAGTTAAGTCAACTTAAATATATTTCTTAGTCTTCTATGTCCTTTACAGACACTCATATGTAGTGTTTGCTCTTTGCTCTTTTCATTATTAAATTATGAGATCGTAAAACCAGCATTCAGAAACTTGGTAAAAAACCAGCCAAATAAATGATGAGTTTGAAAATTCTTTAACCTTCATTTTAAGTGCTCCATATGGCAGTGACAAATCACAATCTGATAGTGGGAGACCTTTCACTGTGTTGTTTTTGGGTTTTTTTCTCTAGCAATCTTGCATATTGGAAGTGATTTAAGTACGTTGCATCTTTTCCCTGCCAACATGTGATACTTTCAAACCAGCCAGGCTGATGTGCATGGCACTTCTGTTGGGAAGTCTGCAGTGGCAGTCATGGTGTTTTGTTTCCAACAATAAATTCCTGCTAACTCATTACTGGAAGTTTGAAAATGCCTTGCAAGAAGACAGGCCTGTGCTTTCATCCTTCCAAAAGTCGAGGGAGAAGGAGTGTGTGCTATCATTACAGCCATGTGGTGTTTATTGCCCATCTAGCTAAATCTAGCTAAAAACGTTTTAAAAATCCAGCCTAAAGACTCATATCAACAGCACACATCAAAGGCAGATTCTCAGGTGAGCTGGATGGTGTGGAAAAGTAGACAACAAACAGTGATTTACAGACATGGAGTGTCCAGCTGCAAAACTACATTTCTGTGTTAAAGGGAGTTCAAGCAAAGTTGAGAGTTTAATCTGCTCTTTGTTCTTCTGGTCTATTTTTGCTTTGGAATGGGGAAAAAGTTGGCTTCACCTTTCAGTTCTCATGCAACAGAACAAATTTACAAAAATGTTTACATTTTTTTCCTGAAGGTCTTTGCTCTGACTGTGCCTATTATAAAAGTGTTGTAACAACAAGAGCTTAAAAAAAATGTTTCTTGCCCTTAGGCTCTGCAAATAGCAGCACTGTGTGCCCTCTGCCAGCATGACTCAGTGACTTTTAAGATGAATAAGAGGGCCTTTACAACTCAGTTGGTTCTCCTTCCTTATAACTACATTTCCCTAAACCTACCAATTTTTTTCTGATGAAAAAACATTTCAAAGAAAAAAAAAAAAAAAAGAGAAGCAGAGAAATGGAGAAAAGCATGGACCACAGGCAAGGCTAGCTCAGTTTCCAGCTCTTTGAAGAAGGAAGCAGAAGGCAGCAAGTAGAACTTTGTCATATAATTTTTTTTTATTTCCTCTGCTTTTCAAAGCACCTTGGATATTTGATCTCTAGCAGAGAGGCACTGTAGCCATTTTTAAGCCAGAGGCTTATCTTTATATACCCCTTTTAGAACTATATTTCACAGTCAATGGCAAGAGAAACTACTGACTGATCTTCAAAACCACTCGCAAGCAAAATGGCATGTGATCACACATTGTTCTCTTAATTTTTCTTTCTGAGGCTCACTTTAATTTTTTCTTTTTTCTTGGATTATGCTCTCCCAGTGAATGAGGTGCTACTTGATCTTTAAATGTCAAAATCCCTTTAAATCCCTTACTGTGAACTCTGGAGCCATACACCACATGTGAATGGTTAATATACATAATATACATAGGAATCAATAGATATATTTCATGATGCACAGCCAGGTTTATGAATTCATTTTATTATTCCTATCACCTCCCCACCCCCATGAAAACAAATTTTCAACTAGCTGCTGCTATTTTAGGAAGAGAGTAGGGAGAGGATATACTGTCAGGCTGATTGACATGAGTCAGCCAACTCTTCCAGCTAAAGGTCTGAGTCTGCAAGCTGTTTCTTGTGGGTGGATCTCTGTGCTTAGATTGAGAAGCCTGAAGAATTCAAACTGAAATCAGCTACAGCTAAGTTATAAGCCATAAACTCACACTTTAAAAGTTATTCAAGTGAAGAAACACAGAGTGAAGTTACTTTACATATTATTGTTATTACCATTTTCCATTTACTCCTAATCAATTTTATTTTTTTGTGTGCGTTTCTGGCACTTTGGGCAGTAAGAAGAGGTTTCCGTCTCTACATCTACCTGGAAAAAATCCAACATCTGAGCCAAATATCCTATCTCCTTCCTTGAAAAAGGTATGGAGAAAGTCAGAGCAGGGGAGCCAGAGATGAGGAGGGAACTGAAAATATTCCCAGTACAGTTGACAGTTTCATTCAGGCTCATGTCTCTAACCTAAGGGTGTTTGGCAATGATTCAGTCATAAGGGATGTTCTTTTGTCCTAGCTGGATGTACCAATCTCAGCTAGGACAAAATAGC
The DNA here is from genome assembly GCA_013399835.1 of Leptocoma aspasia. Taxonomy (NCBI): domain Eukaryota; kingdom Metazoa; phylum Chordata; class Aves; order Passeriformes; family Nectariniidae; genus Leptocoma; species Leptocoma aspasia. Next base: position 385,750 of record VXAX01004754.1, read on the forward strand.
AGATTTTGTCCAGTTCTCATGCCAGTAAAGAAAGGAAGACTAAAGGGCCCTTTCCTCCATCAGTTTCTGAACCAGAACGTGACAGATTTTGAAACCATCAATTCAAAGTAATACCCATGGCACTCTGCAGAAGAGACTGTGGATTTCTACTTGTCCTTTTGCCTGTGGATTTCTACTTGTCCTTTTGCCTGCAAATGTGGACTGCTCTGTTTTACCCTTTGGAGGATCCTTGTCCCTACAGAGAAGACAATTAGCCTTCAGGAAGAGAGGATGAAAAACATTATTAACTTGCCATGATTTCTCACACTCACTTGGTCTAGACTGGTGGAAGTGGCTGTCACAAAGAATCAGGATCAGGGCTCTGCTGTGCTGCAGAAGCAGTCCATGGTCTGAGCAGCCTGCAGGAAACTAGGCACTGCAGAAATCTGGGTATTACATCTTTCTGAGTGGCCAGCCAATAAACCCAAATAATCCCATTTTTTGGTGTATGAAAAATATAAGCATGCACAGTTTCCACCATTCATTCAATTTTCTTGTTTCATTTTTCTGAGTTAGAGGACTCTTGCAGGATTTAACTGGTAATGCTTGTCATGTTGAACTGGAAATACCTTTAGAACATGACAGAATTACAGTGCTTACAACGCCCACAGGAAACAGTTGTTATCCCACAGACAAGTGAGAAATTGAGTCACTGTACCATCATCATCTCCTACAGCCCAGCCGAGTGTCCTAATTATAGCATCATTCCATATTCAGAACTGTCTAAATAAAATGAAGCCTTAAAGATAAGTACCTCCATATAGTCTCACATTTGAACTACAGACACCTAGGCTGGGTCATGACCCGCAGGGTGACCTTGGGAGGTGGTGTAGACCAAAGTAAGGGTTGTTCAATATTCACATAATGAAATGCTTTATCCTGAAGAGAACAGGTCATGGCCATCACTGGGAACTTTCCACGTAGCCATGCAAAGCCCCCTCCTGTGTGCTCGCTAGTACACACGCTGACCCAGCATTATGCTGGTTTACTGAGCTTTCCTCCCAATCAAAGGAGCTCATTTGATTATTTAATGGCCCTTAGAAAGCAAATTTAGAAGTAATCATCTATTCTTAGCTCAACCACGTCTCCTTTTAAAAATGTTTTCCCAAGAGCCCAGTCCAGATGAATGGGATGTCATCCACGGAGCTGTACAGCTTGCCTGCAATTTCTACCCACCAGCATGAAGAAGGTACCCAATAGTTAAAGGTACAATACAGCAACAAAAATGAAACTCCTCCTTTTATAAACCCAAGAAAATGGGTTTACCCTATTCCAGTTAGGTAACTGTGACCTGAAAACAAAACTACAGGTATTGCAGATTTTTTGGTTTGTTATACACTAGCTTCAAGTTTTCTCATGGAATGCACATCTCATCCAAGCAGGCAGGATGTATATTCACTTCCCACTGAGCATGATTCCACTAGTAATAGTGATGGCAATAAAGAATCCCAGAAAGCAATACCTGGATTACTCCACGCCAAAACCACTGCTTCCAGCAGATGAAATGGTGCCTTCTACCCGAACATTCAAAGACAAAACCAAGTCTCATAAATATGAGTCATTAAAAGTCATGAAAAACCTTTGGTTTGAAATACTTTCCACAGATGTGTCCATTTTTTAAATTGAAAATAAAATACATATTTAGAAAAATATACATCTGGTAGTATATTTTCTTTTTTTTTTTTAATTTCTTTTTTTTTCTGACATTAAATAGTGTCTTTATTCCAGAAAAGCTGCATGCACATGTTGTCTAGACTGACTTCAATTTCCTACCTTTTCTACCAAAAAATCAAGCAGAATAATCAAGTGGAAAAATCAAGCCATTTTCTTTGAAAACTATTTGCATTTCTCTGGTTTGTGTTTCCACTACCCAGTTAAGAGTCAGATGCCACAAAATAAATTTAGATATTGTCACTTTTAATGCTTCCAGCACAGCCTTGGTTTAAAAATGCAGGACAAGATGTATACAAGTAGGAAATGCTTATTTGATAACAGTGTCATAGCTGGAGAGAAAACGTCCTGGTATTTCTACTCACACTGAAGAAACCTGAACTTATCAAGAGTCACCAGCCTGACTAATCAGCTCATAGACAAAAGACTTCTGATATCACTGCTTTGTTAAAATTGTCAAAATCACAACTTCAGCTCTTAAATATCAGTTGTGTTTAAGGTCAGTGAAGAAATAGAAGAGGGAGACTGACCTGTTATATCTAAAATAATGATTCTTGGGCAACAACAAAGTGAAATAACTAAAGAGCATCACTCTTGGAGATGAGCGAAATGTTGATTTGTATAATTTAAATGTTGATTTGCCTGTTGATTTGAGTGGGGGAAAAGGTTACGCAAAATCTCTGCAGCATTCCTTAATAAGGAAACCTTTTTCTTTCCCTTGATTAAGATTACTCTCAGTGTTTTTATATACATATATTTCAAAATGTGAAATGGTATTTCAAAAAAAAGGGCAACTAATAACCTATTTTATTTAACCATTTCAGCAGAGTGTTTTCTGTTTGTCAAACACCAGAGAATTCTGAATGACTGTGAAAAGCATGTGTGCTGCAATGTACATGCAATGACATCAGTGATGCATTCATTTCTGTTCTGTAGAAAACTCCAGTAACAAGAAACCCTCTAAAGGCTAAACTATTCCAAGGACATTTGAGAGTTCTGAAATGGAGCCCAGTGCAGAATTTTCCAGTTAAGTTGCATTTCATCATGAAGTGGCCAATAACTGAAATGGAAGCTCTCCCCACTTGGGCTGGATAAGATAAAGCAGAGGTGACAGGAGCTCTCCTCCATTCCTGGTCGTCATCCTGGACTACTGGCTGGCTGGCTGGCTTAGGCTTCCCCCATTCACCACCTGACTACTGCAAATCTCATCCTACAATTTTTAACTTTTCCCATGCAACATACAGAGTGTCAGCAGCACATTCCCCTTCTGGAAAATAACTTGTCAGTCCTATATATTTCAGGCCCTCTTTGAATCTACACTATAAAGTCTTTTGAAATCTGGCTCTTAGCATAAAACACATTCTATACTACCTGGACCATTTTTTAGGGTTCCAGAAATCTACTAGATGCTCTTAGGCCATCTTCCCACTATTATATGGGGCAAGTACCTCAACTATACTTACACTCCATGGCTCAAAAGAATGCCAAAAGCATGCAGGTTTACTTTAGAATATCTCTTTTTTCTTTATATAAGAATATTACCAGTCCATTAAACTTGTTAAACTTTATCTTTACAAGTAAAGAAATTACGGCCTCAGTGAACCTCTTTTGTTCTGTAGCAGAAGTATATTCCTTGCCTCTAAGCACCATTTTAGATTTAAAAGAGTTCCTCAAAGGTATTTCTTAAGTAAACTTTTCAAAGGCTTTTATAGGGTAACCTTCCTCCTCTCCCCGGCTTTGTACCAATGCTTATTTAAACTTGAAGTTTATATGAATTTTGATTCTACAATGTTTTCATAGTCATGCTGAACTTTTCCTCAAAACAACTCAAAACTTGTATGGACCAGTTCTGTCTTTCATTGCATAAACCTGTTATTTAGATTTTAGAGTGGTCATTTTGGGTTGGGGATTTTTTGGTGCTGCTGGGCTTATTTTGTTGTTGCACCTCATCAGAGCACTGGCTGAGAAAGCTGCAGGGTGCTTTGTTCTCTGTAGTGTTAGCATGTTCTTTTTCCCATTGTCTGCATCTTTAGGCACAGACTGTTCTGTCTTTCCTACTTGGAAATTCCATGGGCACTGCTCCTAAGTGATAGTTGTCCATAGAGCCATCCTAAGCAGTACAATTCAAGTAATTTCCAGTAAAAGCTTGGCTGGTGAGAGGAGAGAGGATAGCTCAGAGAAGACATAGCAGGCACCACTGTGGCTGGTGCTGGCCCTAGGAAATAGATGGTTACCAGGCCAGAAAATAATAATGGAACTCTTCTGTGGCTCAGGCTGCAGGTGACCAACTTTAATAAAACAAGTTGAAGCTCTAAATCTGCAGCCCTGTGAAATGCTACAATAAGAAAGGATGTGCTGCAGACATCAGAAAACAGAAGAACCAGCAATTTAAGCAATTAAGTAGACGGGGGGAGATTACGAGGAGGAGTTAGACAGCAATTTTTGCCAAGAGTTTTGGAATATGCGCCCTAAAATCTATTATAACTTCCCCCACTGAATGCTAGCCCAGGGGAACAGTGTGAAATGCCAGATGTCTGCAGAGCCTTTAGCACAAGCTCCACCTTTGTATCCTTATCCTTCTCAGGAAAGGCTAATAGCAATGATATCCACATAGTGACAAAATGAGCCAACAGTGGAGAATGTGCTCTTATCCTGAACCATGAGATACTGTCAATGACGATATCTACCATTAAAAGCCTTCATGTTGATTTAATTTCTGATTTTTTTCTGATTTTCACATGTCTAAAACCTGTGGCTTCCAGTTACACGAGAGGTCTTAGCGTGAAGCAGGGTCGTGGAGAGGACAGAGCAAGTGCATGAACCCACCACCCCTGTAAGGTAACCCTTACACACGTGCCATGTGCTAACACTGTAAACCCCGGGCTGCCAGGAACAATCTGGGGCATGATAATCCTGTAATGAGCAACAGCAGGTGCTAAAGTGCTTAAAGTAAATCACTCCTGCAGTCAGCGAATTGTTATTTATGTCAGCACCACCAAAGAGTGCAAATCTGACAGGATGGGTGGCAGCCAGTGACCCCTGAGACTGGGGGCTGGGAGCTGCAGGGGATCTCTGGGCAAGCGGAGCAGGGCAGGGCAGGGACCATCTCACTGCCCCCACCAGGAGCAGTACGAACTGGGGACAGAGAACCAGGGGCATCTCCCTGGGGACAGGGACAGCCAAGGCTGGGGCAGGATATCTCCCTGCAAGTGGAGCTGGGGATCAGGGAACCAGGGTCAGGCCCAGCCCAGGATGACTGAAGCATCAATGCAGAGCCAAGGAACTGAGTGTGGTTTTATAATATCATTTGCTGTTTTCTAATTTTGATTAGGCTAGAAAGAGAGATTTCTTCTATCTCCTTCAAGCCTTTTGTTGATTTAGATTGTGAGGAATTACTATTACTTTTCCAGCTCAGCATGTCTGTGGGTACACCCAGAAACACCAGCCACTGGAGGTATTGATACAATATTAGCCAAGGGAGCAATGAGCACAGCACGACACAGTATGTTTCCAGGTTTGGTGCTTTGCTCCAGATGTCTGGAGTAGAAAATTCAGCACAGACTGAATGGCCCTCCATTCCTCTCCTCTCCTGTCAATGAAGGACACGGGGCTTTCACACCTCTCTGAGCCATGGCACAGGAGCAGCCTCCATCCTCACTGCACAGGTGTTGATGAGCCTGAAGGTCTGGCCTGGTAAGTTCCTTCTGATGGCAGCCTAAGGCAAGGTAGATTATTTCATCCAAACATTTTAAGTGTATTTGGACAAATTATTCTTGCCCTAGGAATACATTATACTGATGAAATTATACTGTCAGCCATTGCAGGCCTGGCAGCAGGAATTGCAAACTATTTTAATCCTCCAAGAACACATTTTCCCAGGCAATAATTTGACTTGTCATCAGTAAACTCTGAGCTCAGCTTTTTAAGAGACAGGAACACACAAAAAGGGATTGATCTCTGGGTTATTGATTCCTATCACAATTGCATCAAATTTTCTTCTGAAGTCTGTAGCAAATTGATCTATGGGCAGTATTTTCCCACCTGTGTATTGGAGGTCTACAGGCTTTAGGAGGGCTTTTTAGCATAATGCAGCAGCTTGTTGATTTCAAAAGAACATGGAGCTTGCCAAATGTACTCAAAGGGAAGAAAAAAAAGAAAAGTAATTTGTCCTTGTAAGTACTGATGCAACATGAGAATAGATCTATCAGCCTTGTAAATTCAATGCCTAAAGAACAGATCCTCTGTTGAGTGCTGGGCTGCTGCGAGAGAAAAAGATCAGCCCAAAGGAGAGTCAAATTGCAGCTCAGTATTACCTCTTGGCTGAGACCCTCTACTGATCTTGGGTGTCACTGTCCTTAGACAGAGCAGGAAAAATAAAGAAATTTACAAGAACAGGGTTCATCTTACCTTTCTACATGCTAGACAGGTTATTCTGAATTTGTCATCCTATATTCTCTTTCTAGTCAGGAGAAAGAAATCCAGTTGATGTGTCATCTGATCCATTTTAAGCATCTCTGTTAGAATGAGAGGAGCTGCATTCTGAAGGTGTCTGTTTTGGTTTTTTTTTTTTTTTTTCCCCATTGACTACTCATTGAGTATACAGTGATTAGCTCAGACTTAGATGTATGACTTTTAAGCTGCAAACTGGGACAGATGATTCCCAGGCTAATTTTCCTTCTTTTCATCTTTTTTAAAGATTTCTCAGTATCCTATTCCTAACCAGCACAGGACGAGTCAAGAGTGCACAGTCTTGTTGCTTCATCCTTCCTCCAAAATAACCCTTCAGCTGTGCCCAATTTTTCTGGTCCCCAGTCTGCATTGCTCTGTTACACCACATCATTCCTGAGCAGATTCCCCACGGGACACTTGCTTGTTGTGTGGAGGGATTGGACAGATGCAGGGGGAAGCGCCTGTTGTAGGGTGGCAACTGGTGTCACTGCTGTGTCACACTGGGTTGTGTTCCTCAGGAAATACCCTGACCTCAGTCTTTACTGGTAAATCTCTTTAGTAAGATGCAGCAGCCACAGCTGTTTCTGCACCAACACAGAGCACAAATATTATCCATCTTCATTGTAAGACAAAAGAAAATCCATTTTATTTATGTCAGACTTACTTAGATTCATTGTGGTTTTACCAGCTGGCTTCCCTCCAGCACCGGTGTATTTATCTTTGTGTCACTTCTCAGCACCAGAAACATACTGTTCTCCCCAAATTACAGATGGGTTCCTGAAGCAGAATTCATCTTCTCCCAGGCAACAAAGGGAGGGGTGAGAAGTTACATGGGAACCAGAGCATTGGAATTTACCAGCCTAGGAATGGAGCCTGCGAGAGCCCTTTCTGTGGGGTGGTGCGTTGAGTTCCCGCAGAAGCACAGGCAAAGCCTGGCCCCACCTGCATGCTGCTCCTGTAGACCTGAGAGACTCATTTGATCTCTACATGGTTCTCAGTTGGTAGTTTATGGCACAGATTAGTGAAGCGCAGGAAAACTGGATTCTAAGATGTAACCTAGAAGGAACTAAATCCAATGTTTGTATTTTTGGAAGAGACTCATCTGCCAAGTAAATAAGGTACTGCCACCTTTGAAAAGCCTCATTACCCAGTCTAGAGCTGTCTGCCATTAGTGTGACACCTGTGTAAAAAGATAAAACTGTGGCATTAGCTATAAGTTTAGTCCATGCACATTATATCTGCTTCCAACTAGAGTTAGTTCAAAGTACAGTTTATGTTTGAGACCAGTCTGGCAAAAATAGCAGAAGCTTAATAACACAGAGGTTCGCTTGCTTATTTATTAATTTATTTATTTGCTTGCTACTGTGTCTGCATCACATTTGTAAAAAGGCCTGCACAGCATGCTCCTCTACTGGAAATGTATTAAGGCTAAATTATGCACTTCATCTTTACCAGTGGAGATTGAATATCACAGGAATCAGGAAAGCTGTCAGCAGTACCACCTAGTCAGTTTAAATACAGAGAACCCATTAAACAAAGTATTTAAGCAACAAAATATCTTGCTTATCATTAAAGATATCCTGAACATGAGGAAGTTCATCACCCCAGTTCTCTGCAGCCTGTGGTTATGCTGCATAATTACATAATAATCAGCCACACAGTCAATGCCTGTCCAATAAACATTTTAATTCTATTCCATCATAGAAGAGTACACTGCTGCTAAACTGATTAATTAAAAACAAATATCATGACTCAATACCATCTTTAATCATGAGACTCTAAAAGAGAAAAAGGAAAGGTTTTTTTGGAAATAAGAAATGCACGCTTACCAGCATATGAGATTTTAAATTTATATTTTCCAGAAACACTATGGGTAAATACTTTAAATGCCTTAGTTACCTCAAAATCATGACTCATCTGAAATTAGTGGAATTACATGAGTAACCATGTAAAGGAAGCATACTCTCAAATGCCAAGTTAGGATATCAAATTTCCCAATCCATCAGTTAAAGTCCCTTACACACTACAATCAGTGTATCTGGAATCTCAAGTACATTTTACACTGAAGGAAGAAGTTTGGCCAGACTCAAATGTTAGTGCACTAACATTTGATTAAGAGACAGCAGCAGGAAATGTTTGCTGCATGAATCCAAGAACTGGATCTTCTTTACTACTGCAGATGTCCCTTGTCTTTTATGCCAGTGGAGACATTGTGGTGATTTTTCCCCTCTCCTTCACCACAATGACAAACGCCAGTACAACGAACATTTGGAAATTTTTCATGTGAAAAACACAAACAGAGGAGTGCTAACCTAGCCAGCTGTGCTATGCTATGAGGAACAAACCAGCCAGGCAAACCATCCTGCTTATGAAAGAATGATACCACGTCCATCGTGGTAACATGACAAATATCTGTAATGAATTTCATACTATGTAAGAGAAAAAAATGGGATTTCCATACTGAATATGCTGTACCATGCTCCAGGTCTTTGCTCTCTGTATTTTAGAATGACACCACTGGTTTGTCTTCTACTGTGAGTTTAATTACAGTGTCACTTTAATGCTGCCAGTAATAAGGAACTATTAGTACTGCTCTTAAAGACACAAAAAACTTTATTGCAAAGAGTTAGGAATGCTCTTAAAATAATAAAGAGCAGTCAAGAAACCACATTTGCTCTGCCAAGAGCTTTTAAGATGTAACCCAGAGGACTGAAGCTTCATTACCAAAACATTTTTCCCATTGTCACTTGAAAAAATTTTGCCAAATTTAATGACTAAAATGTAGGTAATAAAACTGCAACAATAATTGAATGCTTAAAAATGAAAAGACAGAGTAGTTCTACTTTCACTGTAGGGATGACTTTTAGGACTGGCACTATTTTGGACCCTAAAAGTACAAGGATCAATGCCACTGGAGAAGACAGAGATTTTTATGACCCTGAGACTGTGGATACAAGGGTTCATCTGAGAGTTCAAATTTCAAAGAGCAACATACCAATATCAGGATATGTGTTTCTTTATAGCACATATATAGTGTTTAAAAGAAACAACCATTCCACAAGATAGGCTGTGAAGATTCCTTAATAAAAAGTGCTCACTTTTTCTGTCATTTCTATCCATTACTAGTGCCTAAAGCAGCTGGAAATGGTGCTGTGCTTCTAAACCATGCAGACAGAAAGTGGTAGTCAACAGGCGATCTGTGGCAAGCCAGATTTTTAAAAAAAGTTATATTTAGACAATACTTCAGGTTACATCAGTCTGCCTTTTTCTTCTTGGTTGAGAGGTCAAAAATGCTAGAGGCTTGTTTGTTTTCCGTGGCTGCATAGTTCAAGGATCTGCACAGAGTATAAGACAGTAAATATTCTCCAAGTCTTCCAACACCCTCACTCTCAGAATCACTGATGTGAAGCAGAATGGAAAGGGTCAGAGATCACCAGTACAAAGATGGCAACTAGAAGAGCAATTCCATTAGGCAGAGGAACACTTACACTAAGGCAGCCAAGAAGACATTCCAATCTGGGTCTGGCATTGCAATAAGACACAAATACTTTCATTTTCAATTTAGAAACTTTCAGTCAAATTAAATTTTTTAAAAAGTGACTGGAAGTTCTTGGCATTAATATTAAATCAGTGCTTTAGCTGTGGAAGCTGGTTCACTCCTACAGTCTTTTTAATTGATCGTTTTTGAGGATTAAACATCTTCGGGTCTCTTGGAACACTGTGTCTTCCTCTGAAATAAAATGGGTGAAGTTAGTCAGCAAATGTCACATTGCCTGTACATTTTAACTGCTAAAAATGTGCATGTTTTCTATATTTGCATATCTGATTACTACTGTGAATTAATAAACCTGAGAAAGGAAAAAAACAAGTATATTTCTAGGTTCACAGGTTAGCAGAGCATCTAATTATTCTGCAAACTTAATCTTCATCTCATGATTCCTGTTACCTAAGTGATGTCATTTGAAGAACATGAACAGAATACTAAATATTGGTACTAGGAGAGTGATAACTGGCTACAGAGACATTTTCATCAGTTAAAGAATTCCCACCAGAAAAGAGGAAAACACTTCATGTAGACATAGTTACAGCTCTCTGCAGGTATTTCACTCTGGAGAGCCAGGCTCTTGAGCCCATGATCACCAGAAATGCCTGCAGGAGATGCTGCCAGCAGACTTTTGAAGTGGTACTCATCATGGATACATACACCATCTAGCACCAGCTAGAGCTTCATCTTAATCTTCTAAGAAATCTGTGGGAATGCAAAAAAATCTCCAGAAAAGAATGGTGCTTCCCCAAGCTGGAAGGGTCATTCTCTTGACCAAGAAGCCTGCCTCTCTGCTCCTATGCAATGCCCCTTTGTTTCTCTTCCTGTTCATTACTGCAGGGGAAAGACAGCACTTTACATCCTCTAACAACAATATACAGAGCTTCAGTGTCTTTCTCAAGCAAAGGCATTTTGAAGGAAAATGTATCACAACATCACACTGTTATATTTGTCATGATACCTGGATATATAATAGAAGCTATGATGATGGTATCTGTGCAAGTTTCAAATTTGTGGGGAAAGAGCCAAAAAAGTCAAACCTAGTGCTCACTAGTCTTCTTGAGATTGACACATCCTTTGTTCCAGCTCTTATAAGCAGTCTTGGATTTGAAGGGAGAACTGTGCCCATACAGATATGGAGCTACTTCTACTCAGATTTGGAAGATCACAATCCAAGGCCCCAAGTGTGCTCGATAATCAATAATTCAAATTCAAATCAGTTGATGACTCAAAATCAATTGATTAAACTGTAGATCACTGTACAGCTGAAAAAAGCAGACAAAAAATGCCTGTGTGGAATTCTGCAGGCAGCAAAACCGCCTCCACTCAAAACCAGTTGGACTTACAGACTTAGAAGGCAGGAAACTGCAGCAGTGCGGTGTTGAAACTGAGCTAATAAGCCCCACCATAAGTCTCAGTGTAACAGCAAGGGTCAGAATGACAATGAATTGGCTGCTCAAATTGCATCAGAGATATGAGCCATCAAGACATCCATGTCCTTCCCAACTGTCAGCTAACCTATCTTGTCCTGTAATAACCACAAAAAGGACCTCTGCTGAACTTGCTTCTGTTTTGGACAGCCAGGAAACTGAATGCATCAACAATTAGTGTTCACCCAAAAATGTTTTCAGTGTTCTTTTAATACACAGGTTGGACTTTCTGTTCCTGTTCCTATAGTTAAAACAAGCATTAAGCAGTTTCTTAGTATGGCTTGAATTCCAATGCAAGTATTTTGTAAAAGGGCAACAGAGGTGAGATAAGAACTCTAGACAGAAAATTTTCAAATTACTCTCAAGAATATGCACGTCTTCTCTTATTTTAATGAAATTATTTCTCATTAATGTCAGCTTGAACAAACAACCCCCAGGGTATAAATCAAAACATAATTAAAAAGGAATAATATAACAATGGCTGTAGTTATCTTGTAATGTTCATGGAGTGCATACTTATATTCTAATATTTTCTTAAAATACAAACTATGCCAAATCCCCATTCTTACATCCATGTTGCCAGCAAAGATCGAAGCTTGTCCTGAAAGTTCTAAGTCACTGGTTATAAAAGTCAGTCATTTGAAAACTAGGTCCTTTCATACTAAGGACAATTTAAAGGATGAAAAATTATCTTCATGTGTTTAAAAAACATTGAAAAGTAAACAAAAGTCCTCTTAGGGAAAATGGATTGAAAGGGGATATTTTGTTATACCACACATTTCTGAGACCAGCAGTTACAGGACACTTTCTTTTCTTTTCCACCTTATTTTCTTTTGTTTGATATAAAGAAAATTACAGAAACACACTGTCATATAATTTCAGGGTAAGTAATAGCCTACTAGATTGTAAAAAACCCCACCATAATCACAGATCAGTGCTAACCCTCAGCAAACCTCCATATCTGGCTGATGGTGTTCAATCTCACTGCAGAGGCAGTGAATCCTCCTGGTTCTAGCTTTCTGACCTTCTCCATAGGAGCCTAGTTAAATATCACCGGGGGCAGAAGTGATAGAGTGGCATATGGGGCACTTCCAACCCACACAGTGCTTCTTTATGTATTGAGAAACTTCAGTTATAGAAGTGAATTCATATTGTACTGCATTAATTCATATTCTACTAATATCCTCTCCTGGAACATGAAGATTCACTATTCCAATTTATGAAACCCTGTGATTCTGTGCTTAAACAGAATGAAAGGAAAAGGCTGGTAAGCAAATAGGTCTACACAATATCATGTTTATAATTTACTCATTGCATTTTTGATGATCCCACTATATATTGTGTATGCTTATTTTAGTAATATAGGTAAGTGGGTTTGTGGAAGAGTGAGACACTGTGAGACACTAAATACATAGAAACCATACTAGTTTAGGAAGTCTTCAAATATAAAGTATGTGGGAGAATTTCAAAATTAAGTATTATATCTGCTTGCTTCCACACTTTTGAAGGCATCTGTTTATGGCCACTAGAGGCAGATGACTGGGTCCAACAAACTTTTGATATATACCCCCTATATTCTTCGCACTTTATGTTCTTAACATATTCAATTCAGTTAAAAAATAAATCTCCTCAAATTTCAAGCTTATCCACAAGTATTAAAATCAGAAATTAATTTTTATTTCTATGTATCTCAGAGCAGGTGGACTGTTTTGAAATTTACATTTCTAACCCATATAACTAAACAGAAGTCTGTTAAACAATAATTTAAACATACGTATTTTCAACATTTGCATTAAATAAAACTGATTGAAAAGTAATATCAAAAATTATGTTGAGTAATACTTTGTCACTGGGATTATGCTGTGATATTTATCATGAACAGAAAGTTGCAATGTTCAAAACATAGTACTTAGCAAAAACAAATAAACTAGAAAACAGAATATAAAGGAAATTTACCTCACTATCTGTTTTTCTCCCTTGCCAGTCAGAGCATCTGTTTTTTGCCTTTCAACAATTTTAAGTTTAGCTGAGGTCTGCAATAGCCAAATATTTACAAAAAGAGTTAAATCCTAACGACAATCACAGTTACAGAAGTAAATAGGATTTGCACAGATTTACTATGTTGAAGGCAAGAAATTTTTGTACTTGAGGAACTCTAGTACTAAAGATGATGGCTAGTATAATTTATCATCTTATCATATCTGACTAGATGTGATTCTGTGACATATGAGGGAAGAGCAATGCCAAGGCTGCCTTCACTGTTTTTGTAATTTATATGAATACAGAGTGCCGGTATATATGATTATTATCCATAGCACTGGTTTTGCTGGTACAGTCTGCTCCAGGCCTATCCCAACTAAAATTAGCCATTGTTGTACAAGCAGGTTTCCAGCTGTAGCAATCTATAACCCTGGTCCTTTTCTGCAAAGAAATCCCAGTCACAAGTCAGATTCCACTATGCTAGCAACAGTTTGTGGCAAAAATCTGGCCTTAAAGAATGGTCTTTTTAAAGAACTGCTGTAGTTCTTCTTTGCTTGGCTCTCAAACTGATTTCGGAACACCACCAGAGAGTGTCTTTAAGATCTGTGGACTCCAAACCAATGCTTTGCCAGATTGAAAACAAAACAAAAAAAGCAAATACACCAGAAACCATTGGCGCCTCTAGCATGAGTTCTCAAGATTGTGAAATTTTTGATTTATTTTAAAAGTATCATTTAAAACTAACTACATCCTTATGGGCCAGACAAGACAAACATCAAAAGCACTCAGAAGATAAATATATTTCGTAAATACAAAAAAAAAAAAAAAAGCAGAAAAGCATTCTGTAATAAAAAGGTAAATAAAAGAAATGGCTGCTCAGAAGCATCTTTGTCTTCTGCTTCTGCCGCAGGCTTCAGGAGAGATCCAAAGAAAAGCAGGAAAAATCTAAAACACTTGGTATTTTTTTAATACCCACCAGTAAAAAACTTCCTTTCTATGATATTTTTTTTCTTACCGTCAGCTATAAGAAAATTATAAACATAATGACAGAAAATAAAGGCTTAAAAGAACACTATATCCATTCTCTGTAAATAAGAGTGTCACTAGGATACATTGTTGTCACCGGATAGCAATACCCTGTGGTATATTTACTGTGCAAGGTAGGGAAATTGCTAGCCTATGGGTAAATCCTTCTAACTCAGCAGCAGCCAATATTAGTGTGCAGACTCTAGAACATTGATATTTTAATACAGTTGAAAGAGTCTGTACTGGATGCCATGTCTACTTCTGCTTCTATTGTTAAAGTGAACTGTTAAAAGAGAAAGCATACATATGCAGATTTTAAAATAATATAAAAGTCAAATCAAAGTCACAGCAGAAGAAGATCTGAAGGGAACAGATAATTGTGAAATCAACAATAAACAACAGAATCATCGAATATCTCAAGTTGGAAGGGACCCATAAGGATCATCAATTCCAACTTCCTGCTCCTTGCAGGACTACCTAAAATTAAAGAGTGTCATCCAGTTGCTCCTTGAAGTCTGATGGGTTTAGTGCTATGACCAATTCCCTGGGGATTGGTGCTCAATGAAGGCCCTTTTCCTAATGTTCAATCTGCACTTCCTCTATCAGCTTCATTCCCTTTCCTCATGTCCTACCACTGGTCACCACAGAGAGGAGATCAGCACCTGCGCCTCCTCGACCCCCCTGAAGGAGGGTGTAGTGTGGGGTGAGGTCACTGCTCAGCAATGTGGTCACCCCTCATCCTTCTCTCATCCCAGCTGAACCAACCAAATGACCTCAGCTGCTTCTCATAAATCTTGCCCTTGAGGCAAGACCACACTGTTCACCCTCTCTGGGACACGCGAGTAGTTTGATACCTTCTTAGACTGAGGTGCTCAAAACTGCACACAGTAGCTGAGATGTGGGGGTGACTGCCCTGCTCAGATCAACAAGGTAGATGTTTAATCTAAACTACTCACTTAGGCTCTGCTTAGAGCTCAGGAGGAGAGACAGAAAAGTCCTTGGGGAAATTAATTTCATCTTGACCTAAAACAGATGTGATACTTTTCACATGATTCTTTCTTCACAAATTACAGAGGATTCCTCTACAACTACTTTGGAATGGTTACTTGACATTTAGAGAACTAAAGATAGGAATATTAATCTGAAGATGACTATTTTGCTCTCATATGATACTGAAATCATGAGAGTAAATAATGAATTACTGAAAATATAATGCACTAACTACCTTGAGTGTTGATGGCAAAAATCCTATACCCCAGTGCCTCACTATGCAATATGCCAGTGCATATACCACACTTCAAATGCTGCCTTACGCATATTTAAGTGTTTTTATAGGGAGCTGAACATAGGCACTCCTCTTGCTAGCATGTTCAGTAATAAAATCTGCTTTTATTTCCTTTCTTCCTCCAGAAGTTCTCAGTTTCACTGCTAATGTAACGATATTAACAGTTATCATGAGCATTTCCCAGGCTTTTTCTTGGTTTCATGCTGGAAAGTTCATTTAAGCAATTCTTTTAGATTTCCCAAAGCAGCAATGAACTACATAAGGAAATCAGTTGCCCACTGTGCAAACACATGGAAACACTGCTAATTACAGGCTTTTACCCCAGTTAGCTATGAAAGGGACTCGGTGGCAGCAATTCTTGAATATCACACTAAGCTCTAACTTTTACATTATTTAGGAATTTAGAGCTTTTCTTAAAAAAGAAGTACTATATATTTTTACAGATTCCTTTAAGGTTCCTCCAGTTTGTAGTATAAAATTTCATGTATTACATAATTTGAAGCAATAAAATTTAGCCTGTGATTTCACCAAAACAAGGTGTCTTATCCCTGTTTTATAAAGCTAACACAAATATGTGTTGTATTTCATTCTGAACTGGTCAGATAGTTAGTCTTTAAAAGAAAAAAGGAGAAATATGAAAAGGAGGAATTACTACTTAAGGTGGCATCATTATTGCTGATAATTCATTTCTGTTCTGTTCAACTGCATAGCAGTCTTGTGACTAATGGATGGCCAAGCATCAGAAAATTGCTTAAGTTTTCTTAGTTATGGGCACTTTACTATGCTAAGGAACACTGAAACTCCAATTGATACAAAAGCAAAAAAAGTATTTAAAATAAATAAACTGTACAATCTTTCAATTTATGGCTCTTAAAATTTTTAAAAAGCAGTTTTTGTAAGACATTTGGTATACAAATGAAGTGATAAAACACCTTGATATGATGGCATTACAGATACTGTTGTTACATTAGGAAAGCATTAAAAATTACTGAGTCACACATGTTTCTTACCTGTAAGACCTCTGAGAGGTACATGCGTCGCTCATCATTAACTTTGTGGTAAGCCTACAATTAAAATGAGATAAAGGCTATCATTAAGCACGAATTTTAAAAGCTGAATCACACAGAAGACTGAGATATACAGCAAAGCCTTTTTCCAGTGACACACTTTTTGGAACTATTCTATTGTGTGTTCCACCCACAGTCTGTTTGTCACACAACATAACAGCTTTTACAGTCTAGAGGGATAGAGGGATTACAAACCTTTGCTTCTTGTTCCAGTCTAAGTTCATAGTCCTTTAGCTGATTCTGCAGACTTTTCTTCTCTTCTTCTAGCTGTTTAAGAACCTCCTTTAAGGAACCCTGTGGTTATGGTAAATAAAACAGTGGTTTACAACTATTTCCATTCTCTATAAAGATGTCATCACCATAGTCCTTATTCTTCAAGCATTATGATCTTTGTCATTCTCTTCGGTTCCTGTGCATTTTTTGTTTTCATGGTTCTGGCTGGCACACTGCAGAGACAAAAGCAATTAACCATATGCTACAATTATCAGCTATACATTACACATTTCTACTGTGTTAAAATGATGCAGGTACAGTTTTCCACACTGCTGCTCCTTGGCATCTTAGCAAAGTCATCTTGTGGTGACCAGTCAGAATTGCTCCTTTGTTCTAACCAAAATTCCTCTGATGGCTCTTTTTCAGTAGAAAGAAGATTTTACATCTTACACATCCATTTTCAAACCACTTGCTGAGAGAGCTGCTGGGCTAGTTGAAGAGCCACATGGGACATCAAAGGTAAATCATAGCAATTTGGCTAGAAAGCAGTACTTTGTGGGGAGACTGTCTTAGGTGTGCAGCCACCGACACTGTCTACAATTGGAACGAGTAACAGCAGTAGAGTCCATTTTTGGTTACTGGCACTGGCCAAATCTTTGCTTGCTGTGTAATGGAACACACCCAAGCAGGTTCTCCTCTACTTCTAACACAGGAAATTGCTTTTCATAATCCCATTCATCATTTGATCCATTCCATCCAGTAGAGACATTATTACAGAAGTCTCTAACATAGAGTTTCGCCCTCCAAGTTCGGGAACACTGCAGTACAACAAAGGAATTTGGGCAAACATGCCAGGAGGCCTGTGTGGATGAACAAGTAGCTCCAGAACAAATTCAAACACAAGAAGGAAGCTTAAAGAGGGTAAGAGAGGGTAGGAACATAGACTGGTAGCCTGGGAGGAAATCAGGGATTGTTTGAACAGTCAGGGATCAGTTTAGGAAAGCTACAGCCCTGACAGAATTAAATACGGCCAGGGATGTCAAGGGCAACAACAAAAGCTTCTAGAGGTATGTTAATGATAATAGGAAGTCTAGGGAGAATGCGCATCCTTTCCAGAGAATGGATTGAGAGCGGTCTTTGGAAGGAGGACTTGGGGATGTTGGTAGATGAAAATCTTGGCATGATCTGGAAATGTAGCTTGCAGTCCAGAAAGCCAAACATTTCCTGGGCTGCATCAGAAGTTGGCCAACAGGCTGATGGAACAGATTGCCCTCCTCTGCTCTGCTCTCTTGAGACCCTATCTGAAGTACTGCATCCAACTCTGGGGCTCCCAAGATAAGGATCTGGACCTGCTGCAGCAGAGAAGGACCAAAGAAGGACCACAGAAATCACAGGACTGGAACACCCCTCCTCTGAAGACAGGCTGAGACAGTTGGGGTTGTTCAGCCTGGACAAGAGAAGGCTCCAGGGAGACCTTATAGCACCTTCCAGTACTTGAAGAGGGCCTACAAGAAAGGTGGAGAGGGACTTTTTAAAAAGGTCTGTAGTGACAGGACAAGGGGTAATGGCTTCAAACTGAAAGAGAAGAAGTTTAGATTAGATATTAGGAAGAATTTTTTTACTGTGAGGGTGTGAAGCACAGGTACAGGTTGCCCAGAGAAGTTGTGTATGCCCCATCTCTGGAGGTCTTCAGGGTTGGATGGGACTCTGAGCAAGACAATCTAGTATAAGGTGTCCCTGTCCATGGCAGGGGGGCTGGAACTAAATGGTCTTTAAGGTCCCTTCCAACCAAAACCATTCCATGATTCTATTATTATTCAAGGTCAGTTTATACCTGTTTGTTCTTGTACTTAAATGTGTTTTAAATAACTGTTCTTCTTCCTCCCTGGTGTTTGTCCCCAGCATACAGACTGAAGATATCAGCATCTTTTTTCCACATTCATTTTATTAGGATGATTAAGCTGAACTTGCAAAAGTTATCTTTCACACAGCAGGCTGTCCTTTCATCTTACCATCCCAGTAATCCCTTTGTGCACCAGGCTGGAGCTCAACCTTCTTATGGCTGGAGAACAGAACTGGCCTACAGTATGCAGTACTCCAAAAGCCATCTCACTGCCTTGAACAATCAGTGATACTTCTTTACCTATATAAATTTTAGGATTGCATTTTCCTTTTGCACAGCTGCACAATAATGGCTCACAGTTATCAAGGCATCAAGGCATCAACTAGAATACTTAGATGCTCCTCTGCAGTTGTATCAGTTCTCAATTCATAACATAATTTCTTTACTCTTTTCTAACTCGTTCGATCTATACTATTAAATTTTACTCACATTTCAATAATCTCGTCTTCACTGTCTTTCTTTTTCTAAACCACATCCAGATCTCAATTATATTATATAATTGGTTTCAGGAGAGAGATATCACAATCTAATTCTACTTTGTGTATCAAGGTCATGCATTAAATATTAAGGTTCATCTTAAACCTGGTCCTGGAAGACCTCTGCTTGTACTCTCCCAGCAGATTCCCTCACTAATCACCGCTATCATGTTCCATTT
The DNA here is from genome assembly GCA_013399835.1 of Leptocoma aspasia. Taxonomy (NCBI): domain Eukaryota; kingdom Metazoa; phylum Chordata; class Aves; order Passeriformes; family Nectariniidae; genus Leptocoma; species Leptocoma aspasia. The sequence continues at coordinate 405,012 of VXAX01004754.1, forward strand.
GCCAGCTCTTTACTCCTCTAACAAATCTACTCATTTTCATTTTCTCCAAATTAATCAGTCACTTCCCATGTGACGTGATATCTTTATCAGAGGTCACAGTCAACAAGATTACTATATTTATTGTGACAACAAATGTACTTCTATCACAGAATGTCAACAGGTTTGCCCACTATGAGTCCCTTTTAATATATCCATATTTCAATTTTGTTTTGCAATAACTATTCCTCTCTTTATCTTAAAATAAAAGTGCTTTTCTCCAGTGCACACAATGTCCACATGTTTATTAAAACCACTTGCTATCATATCAGTGATGTGACAAGACAGTTCTTACAGAATCCTGAGATATGGATTACCCATTTCCCTCATTTTAAGCATATCCAGCTCTTTGAGTTTTCTTTAGGATTTGGTTATTGTAATTTCTTCTTCCAAGCACTTGCTGACATTAGCTATTTTTTCCTTTCTCCTGCATTTTATTGTTTCTGCTTTTGCTTAAAACTTAGGCAATATATACATGTTTAGTTTAAAGTTAATGAATTCAAGATCACTTGATCTGACAGGTTTTTTGACTGGCTTTTCTGCAATGTTCTTGTAGATCTTAAAAATCTAAAATAGCATTGTGTCCCTTTTATCTATTATTTTCTGATAAAATGTGGTAATTATCCATTGAGTTTTGTGCCTCATCATTATTAGCACTAGGTTTTTAGTCTTTATTTACAAGTCTAACATACAATACAATTTCTGTCAGTAGTCTAATAATAATATATATAACCAAATGCATCTATCCAAATATTATATTTATATGTGTATTTGACTGGATGGGATTCAGTCTGAGGTGAGGATATCAAATGTGTCCAAATGTGAACTTAACTCCTTCTAAGAGTCACAGTGAAGACAATTAATGATGTGCAGTGATTCATTCAGCTAAGCAGCTAAAGAGCTCAACTCAGTTCCATCTGAGTTGTTCTACAGAGTCCAAGACATTCCCGTGCGGCAGATGTGACACATGCGTTACACAAGACACGTCCTTCTGGAGCAGCATGCTACTGTGATAGGCTACTGTGCACTGAAACATCTTCAAGACTCTTTGCTTACACAATTATTTCACTGAAGATGCCAACCAAATAAATCTAGATAGAAATCTCTTCACTCAGCTGACTGTATTAATAAGACCTGTAACTGCCTGTAGTAGGAATTAAAAGACCTGGCGAAGAGATAGACAGCTACATATAGAAAAGTAAATATTTGTGTCCTAATATTTAGGAGAGCTATATTGTTTCAATGTACATTTCAATATTATTTCCCAATACTATTGTGACTAAACTTTGTTTTCCAATCCATCCTCAAGATGAATTCATCCAAATGGCTGATGAAGAAAGAATCAACAACATTATTGTCAAAGTCTCTCACATCTGCTACATACCACATCTATCTCTGTTTTGTTCTTTCCTGGCAAGTGCCTACCTTTAATACTTGTTATCCCTTCATGGTTTTGCTATCAGTGCTATTACATTCCTGGTCAGTCAGGTTCTTCCATTTTTTTGCTCAGATCCCCTGTGTAAAATAGGTGTTTGTTTCAGGATTTTTTTTTTTATTTCTAACACATGCACCTCCTTAGTCAAAATAGATTAATCCTTTTCTTTCTATACTGATTATATGACCATTCCCTTTATAAACAGTTATTTCTTCTCATGACCTTAATGCTTTGCTAGGCCTTTGTTTACCAGATTTTCCTGGCAAACACTGAAACGAGATAACAATTCTCCAAATATTTTCTCCTTCTTTTTCCATGGGAATTTTTACATTTTTCCCTATTTATCATGCTAGTCTCAGATTCAGAAGGCCAGTATCCATACATGGTTTACTTCTCAGAGAGTTTATGAATGCTTGCTGCTGGTAAAAAAATTATGTCTGCCTGTTTTAAGTCTCCGGTCTGTTCTAACATCTGCAGATTATTGCGACTTTTATTCTTTTGCATAATTTTCTGCATAACATGTTACTTATTTGGCTCCAAATTTTATTTTTCATTTTAAAAATTCTGGTTTTCATGCATATTTCCCTGAATAATTGCTGTTAAAATCAAGATTTTGCAGGAGCATGGCAAAAGGCACAGTACTTTTAAAATATGTTGCAAGACAGAATAACCCCTCCACCGTTCAAAAAGAAAAAAAAGAGATAAAGAAGAGCTGTATCTTTGAAGAGTATTTTGCCTCTGATTGAACTGTTATTAACTTTAATCTCTTGCAACAGGCATACTGGAGACATAAAAAGAATTGAAGGATAGTTGCAGGTTTTCTTTCCTAATTAAAGCAGAAGTACCTTGGATGCAGATGAAATCTTTGTCCAGATACAGAGGGCTCCTACAGTCAATTCAGGCAATGTTGGCCAATTCAAGGAGAAAAAGTGAGCTGCAGATTAAAGAGAAGATTTGGCTTAATTCCACTAGGGTCATGTGCTATTTCATTTCAACATCAGTGTCTCTACAGAATTAAACAAGACAGAGAAGACCTCAGCACTGTTGAACTAGGAAACTAAATTTTTTGCCTTCTTGACCTCACTGCACATTAAAGATTATAACCACGTGACAGCATATTTTGTACAAAATCTTTCGTACCACCTACGACATATTTTGTAGCACCACAGTAAGCTCAAATACAGTAAATACAAAAGTTCATGCTGCTCTTCAGATTTATTCTATGTAAATCCACAACACACTATTTATTTCTTTACTAGATTGTCCATCATTGTTATATAAGACAGCAAGACCTGGTGCTGCAGCTATTACTTAAAACAGAGCAATTTGGTATCTCCTCAGTGATGGTACTCATCTAATTTATTTGAGTTCTTTCACTTACAAAGTCAACTACTTTTAGACCTTTTTTTCATTAGTCCTTTCAGAACCACTGTCTATTTTTTGCTGCCAATGCAGCTGGTCCACTGCAGATGCCTGGGCATTCATTCAGCTCTGGAGCAAGGATGTTATCCAAATGCAAGCAAACAAACCGTGCACTGCACTGCTTTTGATGAGCAAGCAGACAGAAATAGGTTGATAATGTGACTAAAAGTATACAGTTACTTCATAAATTGTAATAAACCTACCTCATAAATTGTAATAAACCTATGATTACAAATCTCTTGTGAAGTTAGAAAAAGCTATAAAATACTCAAAATTTACAGATTGGGAAGTTAAGGCCAAAATCAAAGTAGGACTGGAGTTGCAATTGCATTTCAGGCAGAATTTAACATCTTAGTGCTAATAAAGCACTGTGCAATGTCTTACATTCTTCACATCTGCTTTTATCAAATAACAGGGAGGCATCTGAGCTGTTGCTGTTGTGATTGCCCATAAGACCAAGCTGAATCGAGCTGCCTGGTTTGCTGCTGAAGTTTTCATGGAGTATCAATACAAAGCTTCCCAGTGGTCATCCATCTAACAGGGCACAACCTGGCAAGGTTGCTCTACACATATTACCTGGGGAAGAAAGCCTCTTCTACCTAAAATTTAACCCATAAATAAACTAGTTGAGTTACATTTTAGTCCTCTGCTTCCCCAAGAGCTTGCATTCTCTTATTTCATAGCCTGAGAATGCCCTTGCCACCATCATACCTAACCAGTGCTGAGACAATTTTTGAAGCCAGGCTGTCAATGAGTCAGAAATATAAATATTTGCATGGAGGGAGATGGATAAAGTGAGAAAGGCTGAAAGGTCATATCTATTTCTAGAGTGAAGGCAGGATTTCAGGCACGCTTCTTGGGTTTTTCTTACCAACTTCCTACTGGTTTTCCATCTCTAATATGCAATCTGTTTGAATCCCAATGTAGCTGCCTTTCTCACAGCTAACACCTAGGAAACTTACTTAGCTAATCCAGCCTGAAAACTTCTATTCCTGCATCCATGAACCTAATTGATGACACAGAGCTCAGTATGGCAGTACTGGAGTTGTGGAAATCTTGTGACACAGATGTTCCTACTCAACTAAAAGACCTCACCAAGTCCCCAAACACTATAGAATGCAATTTCAAAACCAGACACTAAGAAACTTTAAAGGACAAAACTTCAGAGAGGTTCCAGAGGTCTACTTTAGCCAGGACTGGTTGTAAAGTTATCTCCCGCTCCTACTTTCAAGGCAGTTATTGGGGAATAGCAGAGTCCTTGTATATCTGAAGTTTTTAGTTTCTGTACATCAATACAAATCAAGAAGTAAGAAACAACAGCATATCAACTCAGCCAAATCATTAAGAGCTGGATTTGCCTTTCCTGAATTCTGTGGGAAGCATGCAGAAAGAAATCTCACCAAAACAGATTCAATTCTTTATGATCATGGTTGTATACATCAGCTTAGTACTTCACACTGTAAAACAACACAAAAGTTCACAGAAATAGAACCTAAAGCATGCAGTAACACAGACTTGTAGCAGAGTTCTTACACCATGAAAAAGACTGAAAACAAAGCAAGGACCAGTGAGAGTTCAAGAGAACCAGAAAGAGCTTCCCAGCCATGCAGATTTCCCCCAGAATGAAAAACTGTCAACAAAACTCCAGGATGAACTAGTATGATAAGGTCTAGGAAAGCTTTTTAGAAGTAGTTTAACTGAATCCTGATCTTTTTAAGATAGATTCATTACAGGTTCTTCTACTAAGCCTTGAATAGCAGGATACTGTATGCCTGAACAAGAAGACATAAGCTGATTAAGGCATTTAACATGAATTTAAGATCCTTAGTTTTCAATACATCACCCATGTCAAACTCTGAGCAAGCTGGTAAAAAGCTAAAAGACACACTGAGATTTTAAATGAATACTTCCTTTATATAACAGAATTTTGTCGTGCTTAGCATGATTCACTCTCAGAACAAAGATATTAATCTTATGTCCAGCAATGACGAAACCCAAGGTTTCAAAAAGGGAACACCAATTCTCCAGTCCCTTTTTTTCCCACCATTTTCTTTTCACTTGACTGAAGTTACACATTTGGCTTAATATTGCAAGAAAATGAAATTATAAAGATACTGCAAGTGAATTTTAAGGCCACCCACACAAGTTGCTCTCATTCTGGATTTTTCTTTGCCCTGCGCTCAGTGGCAAAAGAGGTGACAATTTCTAACAACCATTTCACAACAGACAAGGTGACAAATCCATGGCATCATTAAGCAGCTTAAACTTGTTATCATCAGACCCTGTTCATGCAGACTAATGATCCTTATGGCAATTTGCTTCCTCTTTAATTTTTCTCCATGATTTAGAACAGAAGCAATATATCTGTCAGTTGTGCTAAAAAAAAGCAACACAAGAATCCTTTTGCAACCCATTCTACTTGACATTTACAATTAAATTAAGTTTTGTTTAGAAAATAAGCTCCCTTCCCTCCAACACAAGGAGTTGACATTCATCAGGCGACCTAACTGAATCCTTTAACATATAATTTTGAACTCATTAGTAGCAAAACCAAATAATACATCTTTAGTTTTACTGAAATGGAAATTGATTTTAGACTGGTATCAATAAGTTCATGAGTCATACATCGCATAAAAAAATTATACCTAAAAATTATTTAGTATAGCATATTTCTCCACGCAACATGCACTTGGATCCTGTAAAAGCATCAGGGCAGGCGAGGAAAGGCTCCTTGCACTTGCCTAAATGCCAAGTGCCCCCTTGTGGCCAGCATCATCCTTAGATTCCAAACCAGACCCGGAGGGTAACTGCGTTAGCCCGCTGTACTAGTGCACAGGGGTGGGATGCTCACTCCCTCAATCCATATTTCAGTGGTCTCCACACAACGCTCACAGGGGTTATGTGCTGACTTGGGCAGGGGAAGTTAAAACAGAGACCTCCAGCGCTGTGGTTCAGATTGATAGAACCAGGCACTGCTGATTCAGAAATGTGTCACTTAGCAGCTTCTCCTAGTAGGCCTGAAAAAGGCTGGGGTCCTTACACATTTTCTCTGGAAGATATCCCAGAAGTCCCATCAATTGCTAAGGAATTCTTGAGAACAGACAGATAGGAATGTCACTTGACCCCAAGGTTTTTCTCTGAATGTTTTCTTTGAAACACAAAACGTATTCTGCCTCTGGGTACACCACAAAATGATTTGAGTAAAACGGTCTCCTGGTTTGAGCAAGGTCACCAGGCGGAACAACTAATGCCAACTTGACAAGGAAAAGAAAAAAAGGTCTCTTGGAGGTATTCAAAGTATTTATTTGAGTTCAAATGAAAGGAGTAGGAAGGAGAAGTCTGTGAGGAGGCAGAATAACAGCTTAGGGCAGTCAGACCAGAGAGTGAACTTTCTCCAAAACACTTCCAAGTTTCATGAAAAGCTAGGATACCAGGTTTCTTCTTTCCATAGAGCCACTGATGGCTTAGCCCAGGAAGAGCAACAAGGTTCATTTAAGAGTCACTTGCAAGAGAATTGTCGACATTTCCTATGCCATTAAAAGTGCTGATGTTCCCTATAGGCAGTTATCAACACCTACTGAAATACAAAGTCTTCACTGCATGTTTTCACAAACCCAGGATTCCCTTCCTGTCATATTGCAATCACCTATGTCTCCAGAGTGACACTGCCACACATTCTGCTTATAGTTTAAAACTGACAGCAAAAACCCCGAGGTGGCTGCCTGAGGCTACCAGTTCTGTGGTCACTGTCCTTATAGAAAGGCAGCTTCACAAAGCAAGTATCTGGCCCTCAATGTCAGAATTTTCTCCTCTGTGGTGCTGGACATTATGAAAAAATGGTGATGTATCACAGAATCCCCGGTTCCTGGGCTAATCTTAACTAGAGCGTTGCTAAGGCAATGCTATCAGGAGTGTGCTCTTCTGAACTCATTTTGCAGTATGCTTTTCAGTATTTGCATACTAAAGCTGCTATCTAGGGATTCATTCTTGCAGAAATGGTGAGAGAGAAAGGAATAGTTTTCTTTCTGCTTATATGGGAAACTATGCTTAGCAGATAACATGTATTTTACCAAAACTCATTTTATGAAAAAATGCAAACAAATGAAAGCAGCATGTTTAAAAGACACAAGTAAAATTCACATCTTGTTATACTTTAGCGAGAATGCATTCCTCCTATAATTATTTCTGAAGTACTGTATGACATTTATATTATTCATTGGGACATATAGGAAATTACTGACTAAACAGCTTTCACTGTTAGAACTCCCATGGGCTTGTCACTGTTATTTTTAATCTGCCCTCAGTACACAAAAATTATTTTCTAAACCCCAGCAGTAAGAATTTCTGTGTTCAAGGTATTGATTCTGCATTTTTTGCTATGTGACATCTACATGATTTTTCTGAATCAAAAGAAAGGAGTACCTCATACCAGTATAAGGACTTCAGAATGATAACTATATATATATATATAAATGGTGTAGGGGTGTTTTTAATAGAAAGAAATTATTCTTCAGTACAATTCTCATTCTAAAGCAAAAATAGTGCAAGCCATCTGCAACAATTATTGCAATTTTTCAACACAGAAAATCCTCTGTGCTTCCTTGTTCATCACTCCATAATTTGCATTTGTATTCTTCTCTTTCATTCAGGTTTTTATAGCTTGCTGACTGCCAGGGTCCCTGATGACTAATATATTTTTTTTATTTTCCCTGTAGTGCTTGATATTAAGAAAATATCATATGCTACCTTATGTTTAAATAGGTTGAATTACTCTACAGGCATGTTTTTCTCCCTCTTTTCACTATAGTAGGACCTTAAATGACTAGCTTGAGTGAGCTAAATCTCTTAAGTATCTTTGAGATAACTCCTCTGTTTAATGCAGCTGAAATTGTTTAGAAAATAAAGAATTCTTAGAGGTCCTTCAAATAACCCTAATTATAATTCTAAGCTTCTTGAGAACACAGGTTATGAATTCTTGAAAATAGTATTTAATTTTCTAAATACATTGCTCAAAACAAAATTTACTGTCTACTGCTGCCACGTTCCAGAATTTGTATCATCTCACTGAAAGAACCACTTTTCAGTGTTTCCACAGAGCTTCACACAATCACAGAATCAACATTTTTGGGATCATCAAGTGCAACCATTAATCCAGCAGTGCCAAGTCCACCACCAATCCATGCTGCCAAGCACCACAGTATGTGTCTTTTAAATACCTGCAGGAATGGTGACTCAACCACTCCCTGGGCAGCCTGTTCCAGTGCTTGACAAGCCTTTCAGTGAAGAAATCTTTCCTATGCAACACACTTAGGAAGTATATTTTCATATAGGAATATATTTCCTATTCATATCCAACTGCAAGTTGAAAACTAAATATCACAGTGCACTTTTGATTTTACAGACACACATGAAGTGCTTTATATATCCACTCTCAGCATTTTTACTTTGAGCAAATGTATATTGATGGCTGGCTGAAAACTCTTTGTTTTTCTACCACTCACATCTGCTCTGTATTCTCATCTTTGAAGAAGCTAAATATTCTCGCCTAATCCCCTGAACAACTCGCAAAAACCCCAAAAGAATTTTAACAAACCTAAATGCTTGAACACCACAAAAAATTATTTGTGTATTTTTACCAATGTTTTATCTTCTAAAATTATATATATAGAAAGCAAAGCAGCTCTTCATTCTCCAAGAGGATCTGTAAATAAACACTGACTTTTCTAATGGCTTTAGTTAAAAAAAAAAAACAACAAACCAAAACCAAAAAACAGCAAAGCCCACATAAAACCTTAATATTTTTCTGCTCTTTCCATCTCCCAAAATAAAAACAAGAAAACAATGCAACATTTTATTAAATCCTTAAAGCATTTTTCTTTCCTGTCTGGTTAGCAAACAGGAGGATTTATTAACACTAAGCTGGAAGAATGAAGGATGGACTTGAAACTGCATGGCCTAGCATATGGGCTCCAGACTTTCCCAGGCTTCACTAAGTGAGCCTAGAACTCTTCAAGCTCTCTTCTAGATTCCTTCTGGCAGTATGAACCTTTCAGCTGGGCTGGCATTCCTCCCTTCATGGGAACAGTAATCAAACCTCTCAGAACCACAGCTCATTGGTGAGGAGGCAATGCAGTACACAGCAGGGATTAGAAATGTACTGGGTTGGTGGGAAAGGAGATTATCTGGCTGGCAATGCCTCCTGGAGTGCCTGGCAAGGTGTAATTGGATTGGTTAGGAGAGTACTGGCAATTGGACGGAAATAAATACTTGTGATACTGTAACTATGCACACCAGTCTGTGCTTTACAGGCTGACAGGAATAAAATTGTCCAAACTCTGCTGTAAATTTTCTAGATCAGTGTTCTGTCCTCAAGACTTTTCTTTGAACATAAATCCAGTTGTATTTTCAGATGAACTCAGGAAAAGTGGGATGGGGAAGATTTTGTTCTCTTTTTTTTTCTGGTGTTAAAGAAAAATATCTCGCCTACCTACAAAACACCATGGTCTCTAGGACAACACTAAAATTGGCAAAAATGTTGACTGAAAGCCATGGATCGGATCAGAAAAAGCAGTTAATTATTCACACTCTGCTTTACAGCAGATAATCATCCTTCCCACTAACAGAGCATGCAGCCTCCTTTAGGGTCACTAAACTTCCATTAATCTTCAGATTCTGAAGCACCAAAAAAGTCAGATGGTAGACTTCTGTAAGTATAAGCAACACGAATAAAAATCATAACAGCCCTGCTCCATAATGTTCATTATCACAATGTGTTACAAGGCATTTTCACATCTTTATCTACCTTCCCTATTTCTAAAAGTGGGTGAGAAGCAGAAAACTTGTCAAATATTTCAGCAGATGACACACTAAGGAAAAAGTAGTTCTGAATCTCCCATGGTTTTTTTACTTCATTTACTACCTTAGAAGACAAAAAGGCCATAATATTTGCTGGGATTTTTTCCTTGGCATTTTCTCCTCAAGATTGCAGAAAAAATATTTTATGCTGTGTTGAAATAAAGGACATGGAGTATGAGTGCATTAAGGACTAAAATTTAAAAAATGGAAAGAGATACTTCCTTCAGTGATGCAAAAATTTACTGTAAAATGAGGACTTTTCCTGTGACTATACTATGCAAAATGTTACTCCAACTATTCATCTAGGTTATCACAGTTGATACAAAATTTGGATTATTGACTGATACAACAGAGGATTGTGCTGCCATGCAGAGGGACCTCAAGAAGCTGCAGGAACAGGCAGATAGGAATCATGTGGAGTGTAAATGCAGTCCTGCCCCTGGGGGAGAAAGAATCCTAGGCACCAGAACATGCTTGAGCTGAAAGGCTGGGAAGCAGCCTGGGAGACCTTGATTTTGTGGTCCTGGTGAGCAAGTTGACCCCAAGAAAACAATGCACTCTTGCTGCAAGGGTGGCCTGTGGCTGCCCTGGCTGCATTAGAAAGATGTTGCCAGCAGGTCAGGGGAGGTAATCCAACCCTTATCCTTAGCACTTGTGAGATGTATCAACAGTGCTGGGTCCAATTCTTGACCCTTTAGTACAAGAATGATACGGACTTCTCGTCCAACACGGGGCTGTGAAGATAAATTAAGAGACCAGAGCACCTGACAGATGAAGAAAGGCTGAGAGATCTGCAACTGTTCAGCCTGGGGAAGAGAAGGCCCAGGGGTTCTTACCAATGAGTATAAATATGTGATGGGAAGGAATGAAGAAGGGGGAGCCAGGCTCTTTTCAACAGTTCCCAGTGACAGGACAAAAAGACTGAAACAACTGGAATTCCATTTGGTCACAAGTGAAGACATTTTTTATTGTGAGAGTGGTCAAAGACTAAATGATTCCATGAGGTTTAATGTTTTTCCATTTATTCATAGATCTAGTCCAGCTATTCCATCTCACATGCCTTACTGCAGATTCAATTATAACACCTTCACTCAGGAAAAGATTTCAGTACATAACTATTCCCAACATTCCAGTTTTATGTACTTCCTACTTAAAGATTTTACTCTGTATTTTATAAGCAATTCCATATATAAAACAATAAAAACAAGCAGAACTGATTGTTTTGGCTTCTAGAACAGGCTGCTGTTACTTTTTGTTGTGAAAAAACAAAGACTATACAAGTTTTCCAACAAGACTGTGATTTGTTGTTAAGCCAACTAAATGTCACAGTACTTACCACAGGCATTTTATCAAAGGTGCGAACAATGGACAGTTTATCTACAAGTAAGCAGAAAATTGTGACGTGTTGATATAATTTCAACATATCTAATCATCACTAATTCTATTGAAAAAGTTATGAATATCCATTTCTACCTGCTGGATTCCCACGAATGAGCTCCACCTTATCTTGAAGAATATTAATTTGCCTTTCCAGCTGTTTATTCAATTCTACTTGTGTCTCATATCTGGTTTTCCATTCATTATCTTAAAAAACAAATATAGAATTATTATATTTCCTAGATTAGTTCATGTAATTTTAAGCAAAAGCATTTTTAAAAACTGTTCCTTTTAACTAATTGGAGACTGAGAAAGTCTTCACTTAGTAATCCTCATAATAAGCATCTTTGCATATAAAAGAGCTTGAAAATACAAATCAAGGAAAATTTTCACTAGGCTTACTGTGGCCAGAATATTCATTAACTCTGTGAATTTATAGTATTCATAGTTTCATTAATAATTAAAAAAAAAAAGCTAGCGTGGCCACATGTAGTATTTCTTAATTTCACACGTGAAGCACCACAGTTATAATAGTCATGTTTGAAAAGGGAAAATTTAAATTTCTAAATAAAAATTTGAACCCAGGTAGGTCCTTCCCAAAATAATTATTTTTCTGTTTCCTAATCAATTAGCAAGACTGTTGTAATTCACTTACCTTCATTTTCAACACTGTTAAGACTTTTTTCCAGTTCTGTTACAGTGTTTCTCAGTTCAAATATTGAGCTTTCAAGCATCTGCCTGTGGTATTAAAAGAAGTCAATAAATTGCTACAATAGCCAATACTCTTGTATTGGCCAATAGCTCTTGTACTAGTCCTACTATTGAAATCAGAAAAAATTAGATCAAATATATTTTCATAAGATTAATTCAGAAGATTTAGATCTATTGGTCATCCCTGTGCAGTTACAGTATCTTTTCCATTCTTACCTGTATTGGAAAATGGTTACTACAGTGGTCACTACAGTGCCTTTAAAACTATGAAGCATTTCTACTTTGTGAATAAAATTACTTCCACAAAAACCCAAGACAGACATTTCCTAAAATATAATAATTTTCTAGCCAACCATCAGAATTAAAAAAATGTAGAAGGGACATTGACCCTAGTTTTTCATCTAAAAGAAGATGACCTATGAATTTGAATTTCCTTTTGAAAAAAAAAAAAAAAAAAAAAAAAAAAAAAAAAAAAAAAAACAAAACAAAAAAAAAGGGGGGGAGAACAGAGACAGAGGAGGAGACAAGCTGCACTTCAGATGCGGTTGAACAAAGCATTGTATCTTTCTTTAAAAAAGAATATGCATGAGAGATGTGCTATTTGAAATTCTGAATTAGTTCTTCATTTTGACTTACTGTTCAATGATTAATAATCATTTCCTAAATTGCACCCATTTCAAATCCAGTCAAAACAAATGATGTTTTATGACTATCAGAAAAGAAAGTGAATAATTAAAGTAAGGTGAGTGTTAAAAAAATATAGGGCTTCAAACCACTATTTTTTAGGAAAATATATTTTTGCCCATTGATTAATCCTGTATACCAGTTAGCCAGAAAGCTGAAAGGTATGATGAAAACCAGGCTCTTTCTGCCTTGGAAGGTATGACCAGAAGCAGAAGGCAGCAGGGGACTTTGACAAGAGCACAACCCACCTGGCATGCTTTAGACAAGGTGCTGGGTGACTCTCATCCTTCAAAGTGGCCAGATGGTAGTTTAGCGTCTTACAAAGAGCCCTATGATCTTGATCACATCAAGAGGACATTACTGATAAGTTATTGACCATATTCATGCTTACAGCCTGGTTCTCTGAGATGTCTATGGAGAAATGCTCCTGCCTGTGAGGTCTCAGGAAGTCAGACCACACCAGCATAGGTGCAAGCAAAAAATACAATGCACGAAAATGCAGAGGTAGTTTGTGGTTTTGTCCTTTAAAGTTAGGTTTGGAAGGCCAAACATTTAAAAAAAAACCAGTCAGTGGTTCTTGGGTACCTCAGTTTTTCAGTGCTCAAATAAAGATATTCCAAAAGAACAGAGAACACAAACTCTACAAAGAAGGTTCTTTGAGAAATGCTTTAGAATACCAGTATGATGACTGGTGTATTTGAAACCTTGCCCAAGTTCATTAAAACATGCAAGAGAGAAAATTATTAAGCTGTAATATTTGCAGGGGGTGGGGGGGTGTTTAAAGGACAGCTTCCATTGTCAGCATGGATATTCATTTTCTGAACATGTCCATGAGAAACACTCTTCAAGAAGTAATCACCTAACCTCTGAGAAATCAAAGCTCTGATGACAGAAATTGATTACTGAGAGATTGCATCACCTCTTGCACTCCTTGTGCTCACATTCAGTTGGTGACACTTCTTTTTCATAGCTTGAAAAAACTGTTTTCAACTGCAAGCTATGGAAGCAAACCAACTGCTCACAGGGAGTTGAATAGGTAAGTCTGAAATAAGGAGGGCTGAAGAGCTGAAATTGCACAGAAATATAAAGAAGAGTAATTTAAGGTAAGCCAAGTTTGTTTTCAGTGAAAGAGACACACTGGAGAACAGTAGGACAGACATCTTGTATGGCAAGGGAGAGGTGAGGCTTCCAAGCCCTCCTTGCTCCACTGCTCTTTTTGTCTTTACTAACATTAAATTAGCCAGGGGGCACATAGCCAAAAATAATGACAATACTGGTAACTTGCTAGAGACAAAAAGGATAAGGTGAAACCCAGCCAAAGATAGCCTTGAAGCATGACTCAAAAAGCTCTAGATGTAGGAAAACCAAAGGAAATCTGATTGCTGCTGCCTGTTTTCTCCCACTCCAAATAAAAGAGGCAGATGGCTAGGAAGAAGAAAGACAAAATCTTACTACATTGCTGCTATCATTTCAACACAAATAGATAAGGTTTCTGCAAAGCAGATTTCTATCAACTTCTCAGGGCTTGGAAAAGAGGAAATTATGATGGCAGTGAGTGCTAAAATGGGATTTTTTTAAAGGAAATAACACTGAAAATTAGAAACAGTCAAAGCTGTAACCAGAGCTGAGCTGTATCAAAATAAAATTGCTTTCATTTTCAAAGAAATCTTAACTAAGCGCTCAGATGCAGAGGGAAAACACAGGAAGAATAAGCTATTTAAATCCAGTGTTTCCAGTTTTCAATTTCTGTTACCATTCCAAGACTATATACAAAATTTCTTTCATTAGATTTTATTATTCTTTCTGCACCATTAACAAAATTGGAAGCCAAATTCCAATCATATTTTGTTCTAATGAATATATGTACAGAAATGGTAAATTGTCAGGTGTCAAACTGTAATTGTGTGACAGAAGACAGAAAAAAGACAGAAAGTCTTTTTTCCATGTGGCAAAAGAAACCAGTTTTTTAAAAAAATGTAATTGTTATTAAACATTTAATACTCCAGTAGCACCCAGAATGCATCCAGGGTGAAACCACTCTATTTTAGGCAGTGTATATTCAGTAAAATGCAATCCCTGCCCTGACAGAGAAGGGATGTAGAAATAAAATCACTTTGAGCAGCTTGGCAAGTATTTCTGGGGTTTAATGTATTGGAGTATTTTGCATTTCTGGAGTTCTAATTGTGACAGGAAGTGAAGGTCATGCTATGTATCTGTTAGTGTGAATTTAATGCAGATGTGTATAGCTCCCTACCTGCCCAGAGACTTGGTCTGTGCTTAGAGGGACTGCACTGCACTTTTTACCTGCAACCTCACATGTGTTAAACATAAATAGACTACCCAAGGCCTATAAATCGTCTCCATGTCAATGAAAAATTTACAGTCATCACAGAAGAAAGCCTGTAAATCCTGAAACCTCACATTTAAGTTATCATGAGAACCTAACTACATCCTTGCATACTAAGCATAACAAAAAAACTCTTGTGAAGAAAATGAGAAAAAAGTATGCAGTTCAGATAAGAAGGCTCTGATTGAAACTACAAAAGAGAAAAAAATGCTAAATTTCGTTTTAAGGCTGTCTACAGGTGTTATTTTACTTGACAATAGCAGCCACTTAGGATGAAAACCATTTTCCTACACATTTTGCTATCCAGGTCTGGATCTCTGGAACATGTATCAGGCAAAAGGTTGCCTGAAGCAATTTTCTATAGTCAAGAGAGAAACTCAGGAGAAAAGTCAGGAGAAGCTCAGGGTAAGTCATCAGCTCTAGGGCATCAGCTCTATAATATGGCAGATCTTTACTGAGTCCTGTAGCAGGTAAAATGCACAGATGCCTTCAGAATCTACAAAGCAAGCAGAAACAATATTGCACAGTGCAGGGGCACCACACGGAAGAGCACACACAGTATTGAAAGCTACGGACTCCTGACACTTGCAGTCAGCTGTGTGCTGGGAAGATGCTGCAGCCTTCCTGGCAAGGAAAGCCACAGGAAATGAAATCTCACAAGCTGAAGTAGCATACAATTCCATCAACATTACTAAGTAGCTGACATGCATAAATATGTCTTGAAGACCTCTTTGCCTAATAAGAAGTACACTGCAGTATTATATGCCTTCTCTTTCTCTCTCCCAGAAACATTTGCCATGACATTTCCCAGTCAAAACACGCACTGAATCTTGATCACAATACAGAGTCAGATTTGAGCTGACTTTCATTACAGTCAGAAAAAAAGTTTGAAATATTTCACAGTACTACATCCACAATCATCGAGAATCAGTAGGTACATTAGGAACAGACCCCTTATGGACATGGATGACTCAATTTACTCTGTGAAGTAAAAATCTCTTCTTCATAATTGCTGAATGAGAGTGGTAGGTGGGCTGTTAGCAAACTGCCTAATTGGCACAATAATCAGATATGCCAGTAAAAAGATGACAAGGGTGAGATGGCAGTGAAGGAATGCAGACATCCATCTGCAAACCACTCAGCTTGCTTTCTACCCAAGGGAGAGAAACTGGCACCTCCTAGGGTGTGAGTCATCTCACGCTAGAACAGCCAGGCAAAGTAGGTCAGATGAATCACACCTCCAAAAAGCTTTTCTGTATTCATTGACTATACATGCCACTGGTTTAGATGGGGATGTCTAACAAGCCTGGTCATTGGCATTTAAGCTGAATAAATAACTGCTGGGAAATAGACAATATAATACTGTCTATTTCCACACAAAGAAAATAGTTGTAGAACCCACCTGGAGCTTAAAGCCTTTTACTGTCATGCCATCATCATAAAGGCTTTTATTAAATATACATTTTGCTTCTATCCATAAGTAAGTCACCACAACTCAACTTTTTACCTGGGATCATGTGTTAGGTAAAAGAACTGGTGTATGCAGAGGATAACTGATCTACTTACCCTGAAACACTACTAAGTCAGGAGATTTATTAAAGGTCATTTGCTTACACGTTGGTGCAAGTATGTCCAAGCTACTTTTTGTGCTTTGAATACATAAGGTACCATTTTGACTGTTAGTACTGGGTTTTCCCTTTCCATTTATGAATGAACATTTTACAAAGTCCACAACTGCAGGACTAGTTTGAAGAGGGCTGCAGCTCAGACACTGAAAGAAATATTGATCAGGCAAAAAATCAGTATGAATAGAATGCTTGAAAATGGTATGCAAATGCAAATATTAAGGGTCTGAATTAAGGCAGCACAGGAGCTTCTGACATTTCCTGTTTTATTAACATTCAAAAGGCAGTCATGTTGTTTAACACAAGGAAAAACATGTAGCTTCCTAAGCAAACTGGGGAAAAAACAATCCCACCAGGCATGAGCATCAACAATTATTACAGCATTGAAGCAACTGCTGCTTTAGCAAGGGGACTGACTGCTAACAGGAACAAGTCCTCATCCCTGCAAACTGCATGCAGAGGTGCCATGCCTTACCTAGCGGTCTCAGAGATATTTACTGACACTAGAGATAGATGAAATCCAGCTTTCCATTTTTACTCAACATTGTGGAAAGAAGTGTGCATAAAGAGCACCTCGTTGTGCATTTTATTCGTCTTCCCCCAGCGAGGCATGCACCCATATAAAAGTCTTCTCTGTTTTCCCCCCTAAGTGGCTTCCCAGCCCAGTGTACTGTGCTTGCCTTGGACACATTTAATTCTCTCCACAGTAGGTGGTATGGGACTATGTTTCAGATTTGTGATAAAAACTGCGTTGATAGCACAGTGATGTGTTGGTTACTGTCCAGCATCGTTTACACTGGGTCAAGGCCTTTTCTTGCTCCTCACCCTGCCAGTGAGAGGGCTGGGGGTGCACAAGGAGCTGGGAGGGGACACGGCCTGGACAGCTGATCTCACTGACCAAAGAGATATCCCATACCATACATCATGTCACATTCAGAAATAAAAACTAGGGTGTTGGGACTTGCTGGGGCTGCTTTGCCTCGGGAAAGGCATTGTATCGCTGGCGGTGAGCACCTGGAGGTTCTTCCATCAATTGCTTCTCTTCGGTTTGTTTCCTTTTTGTTGTTGTTGTTCCTTTTTAGTTACTAAACTCGCTTAGTCTCAGCCCGCGAATTTTCTCTTTCACCATTCCTTCCTTCTCTCCCCCATCCCACTGGGAAGAGAGGGAGCGAGCGGCTGTGTGGTGTTGAGCTGCCTGCTGCGGTTAACCACGGCAGCCGGCCCTATCTTCCTTTTCGGCTGACATTATTTATCCCGCGCCTTCGGGCTCCTCGTGCCACTCGCATCCCTCAGGCAGCCCTTCCCGGTGCCCAGGAGAGCCAGCGGCGCTCCCAGCACAGCCGGGCCGCGCTGAGGGGCTCCGGGCACACTGTCGGCCCGGCCCGCTCCCCTCGCCGGCGGAGGCATCCGCCATTTTGCCGCAGGGAGGCGGCGGAAGCCCCCCGCGGGCGGTGCTGCGGGGCCGCTCCCGAGCCGCCGCCGTGCCCGGCCTCGCCGCGTCCCCGCAGGACTCACTGCTTCCGCCTCTCCCGCCCCAGCTCCAGCGCCAAGCGCTCCGGCTCTGCCGCTCGCCGGCCGCCGCCTTCCCCCATTGCCGCCGCCGCCGCCCGTGCCGCTCGCATCCCCCGCGTCGCCGGCGTTGCGCGGGGTGACGGCTGCGAGCGGCCGGCGGAGCCCGAGGGAGCGGCGCGCTGAGGCCAGCCCACCCCCGGCTCGGGCACCCTTTTCTCAGCAGTCCCTGCGGCTCTCCCGCTGCCCATCGAATGCCGAGAGGGGAGACGGGGCCGGGCGCCACCGTCAGCCGCTACCGCCGGTACCGCCGGCACCTGCCCCGGCCCCGACGGGCGCCGCCCCGTCCCGTCCGCCCGCGTTTGCAGCAGCGCTCGCCCGCCGCTGCTGTGACGGCCCCCGTGTGACAAGCTGCTCTGTCCTCTGTCCACAGAAATGCCCGGCATGTGCCCCGGGCAGCACCAGAAACGGATGGGGGAAATAGGATACAGCTTTGGCCCAGTTAAGAGTTTTGACCGTGTAGCTTGAACCGTGTGCTGAGCTTTTCATGACCTTGGGAAACACAAATGTGTGCAGATTTTTTTTTAAACATCTCTTCCGGTTGGGAAGCAGCTCGATTTTAAGTAGACGCTGTGAAGGCAGGCACAGTGGGGTGGAACCGGGCCTACGGCGTGACCAGCCCATCTTTTAGAACGCTCGATAATTGTGATCTGTGCTATTTACAAATCAGTGTGTAAGACCCTAACTTGAGACGGAAGAGTTCAGAATAATCAGCCTTAATCATCATCACTGATCAAGTCAATGGTGTTAGTTAGTCACTGTATATTGGAAAATACTTTAATTATCTTACATTGGTCTCGATTGATGCTTAAAAATGTTTGATGTTGCATTTTTCAAACAAGGAATTTCAGATCAGTTCATAAGTTTCTCAAGGTAAATCTTCATGGGGTGAGTTAATCAGATTATTGCTGCAAGAGTGGTATCACCTCTGTCAGGTTCTTCCTGTCACCTTCTCTGCTGCTTCAGTGCCAGCTCTTCACATTAGTGTGACTCTTCAGTGAGCCAGTACAGCTCCTGAAACAGTGAAAACTTACATAAAGGGAAATGTTTAATGTTTGCAGTTTCTGCTGGTTGGTGATCTGAAGTGGCTTACCAGCTGCACAGAGAAGCACCAGACGTGATGCAAGGGACAGGTGAAACTGGGAGTAATTAGTGCGCTCTTAGATCAGCTCACCATTTCACAAGACTTAATGCTCTCCAGAGGAACTATCTGTTCACTTTCCCAGGAAGAGGGTGGACTTTAATTTTCCTTTACTGATACATTATGAAAAAGGTTATGGTTTTCTCAGTTCAATTAATTCTGCTGCATGAGTAGCAAGCTAAATGCCATAGCCCTACCACTTGCTGGGTAAGAGAGGCACTGCTTTAAAAGTTTAAAACATAGGTTATGTATTACCATTACTTTAACATAGCATAAACCAGTATTGCCATCTACAAGTCAGTCCTGAAATGTTGTGAATTGTAATCCTAAAGTGGTAGTGTGTCACGTTGGAATTGCTCAGTCTAATGCTTCACTGATACTGCAAGAGCAGGGTGCTGATCCAGCCAGGATCTAATGACTGGGAGTAGAACAGTAGGATGGAGAGTGGGAAGCTTGATTCTATGAAGAAAAAGTAATTTTAATTTCACTTGTCTGATATATATTAGAGCAGGAGATGATTTTTGAATCTCAAGTTACAGCTGATGCTATCAGCTAATCAGTGAATTATCTTTGGTGTGAGTTGAATTCAGAATTTTCTGATATAATTTAATCAAGAAACAAATTTAGAAGAGTGCTGCACTGTAACTGCATTTAAATTTAGCTGCTCAGTTTGCCTTCATGTTTTACTGAATGCTACCTTTTTAAGATTCCTATTGAAAACACATTTCATAACAAACCAGTAATTGAAGTAATGACTTGGACCTAGGCTAGCATTCATAACTCACTGAGTGTACTGAATATTAACAGCAAAGGTTTTAATCAGTAACCATTTTTCTTGTTACAAGTTTTTGTGAACAACTGCTTCAAGATTAATGTAACCAGCCTGACGAATTGTTCTCAATGGGTCGGCACATTCAGAAAGCTCAGGAAGAGCCCTGGAATCACAATTCTGAGAACAGAGGGCACAGGGGAACTGAGGGCTGTATTCCCGCCTACAGCGTACTCTTTCTGCTTCAGGAGACTTTAATTTGATCTCCTCTCCAGGAGACTTTCAGGTCCCACCCTCACCCAGGGACTACTAGGTGTCTTAACCAGGTAAGCTCTCCGGAACCAGGTCACTGTGCACGTACGGATGAGCCCAGAGCACACTGGCTGGGTCGGCACAGCACAGCAGGTCTAACTGGGTGCTTCGCCTGATGGTTTGGGAACAGGAGTGAGAGAAAAGCAAAAGTGTCTTGTGGACTAAGGTCTTGTGTGAGTGTGTAAAACTTCAAACCATTATTAAGAATCACAGCAGTAACACAGTGACACTTGCAACACATAAGAATTTTCCTCCATTTCTTTATTCCAAATAAATTGGTTAAAATTAGGTATATGGATACTACTGAAGGCATTATCATTGTTTTAAGGCTTTTAATGGGTTGAGTTCAAAAATTTTAGTAGGAACAGTTAGAAAACTTGGTCGCAACACAATGTGTTTTGAAAATAGAATTTTATACTTAAATATGTATTTATGATATGTGAAGACACTGAACACCTAGAGTTACTTTAAGCAAGGTAGACCAGTTGCTGAAGGCATAAATTAATTTTTACAAAGAAGTTATTTCTGTAGCACCAGTAACTAAGGTATGATGAATGGCTGTGCAGGCAAGGGAAACTTGTGGATGTTGTAGATTTTGACTTTACCAGGGACTTTGATGTAGTCTCCCACAGTACTTTTACAGCAGAATTGGTGAGTTCTAGATTGGATAACTGGGTCATAAGGCTGCTGGAAAACTGGCTGGGCCATCAGGCTTGAAGTGTGGTGGTCAGCAGTATGACTGCTTGACTCTGGGATCAATACCTGAGCCAATACCGTTAATTCCTGATTGACAACCTGGAAGACTGAGCAAATTTGCTAACGGTGATGAGTTGAGAGGAGTAGTAAGTATGGAGGAGGAAAAGGGTGACCATTCACAGGTGGGTGTACAGCCTGGAGAAACCTAATGAAATTCAACAAAAATCAAGTGCAAAGCCCAGTATCTGGCACGGGTGAAGCCCAGGGATCAATACAGGTGGGAGCAGTGTCTGGAATGCAATGCTGTAGAAGACACAGACTCCCTGGTGAAGAAGCTGCCATGAGCCAGCAACAGCTTACAGCAAACAAGACTGAAGGGGTCCTGGGCTGCCACAGCAAGGGCATGGCCAGCAGCCTGAGGGAGACAGTTCTTCCACTCTGTTCAGCACATGCTGAAGTGCTTAGCTTTTGACACCCAAACAAGTCCCAAGGGCTGCATTAGGTCAGGAACTTGCCTTTATTCAGGCTGGAGAAAGCATAAGGAGTGCTGTAATCAGCTATGTAATATTAAAGTCTAAATTGAAGTCTAAGTAAGATGGAGAAGCCAAAGCTTCCTCCAGTGTGCATGATGGAAGGATATGCAACAGAATGCACCTGCATATAAAAATGTTTAGCTTAGTATAAGGGGAAATATTGAGCAGAGACAAGTTGGGCAAAGGCTGCCCAGATGGGCTGTGAAGTCTCCATCCTTGGAGATAATCACAATGTGAGCAGAACTGGGGCAGAGAACTGTGCTCCAGGCTGGACCTGTTTTGAACAGGAGGTAGATTACAGACCAGGGGGTCCCTTCCAACCCTCACCACTCTATCATAAGCTGGTCAGCATGTTTTTTGTAGTGGAAGGTAGGTTTACCATTTCTTTTTAAAGGATTATGGATTTATTCAGGGAACATTAAAAATAGGTTATTCCGAGTTGGTTTTAAACCAGCATTAAACAAACAACCCTTGGAATCTAGAGGAATCCATTCAAATACACGGGTTTAGACTTAAGAACCATGTTTTATATCTACACAATGATGAAAATGCCAGAGATGGCAGTAGCTTTGAATGACTTAGAAATCATTGAAAGTAATCCTCTCAAAACAAGATTTGAGACCAATATTGTGGCAGAAAAGTCTTTGAATAAATTTGGAAATAAGAATGCCTTAAGGAAATCAGGTAGTTTGTGCACTACACAGCTAAGTAAAATTTCTAGGACTGCCATTTATCAAAAGATGTTCAATGTTCAAAGAAACAAAACCAAGCTCTGAATAGAAAGCCAACCTAAGACAGGAGGTTTGGGGAGCTTAATATATAAAAGGGAGAGCTGAACTAAGGCAGTAAATGTGAGAAGGCTGTTGTATATGGTAGAAGAAGGGAGGAGAAGCCTATGGAGTTGCTACCCTGGGCCCAAGAAGTGGCAGGTGAAGCAAGGTAAGCTCAACACATCATACTATCAGCTGGGAAAATTAACTAAACTTTGGAACAATGTAAAAGGGAAGATCGTGGATAAATCACATTACAAACTGTAAAATGGGGTAGGCATCATTCATAAAATAGTTTTAATCCATTTTGAAAGACTGGATACACATGAAGAGAACAACAGCAGGTTGAGCAGGACACCACTACTTGCCTGATACTGATGGCATTTAAATGTTGTTTTTCCTCTGTGCCCCAATGTGGTCTCTTGAAGACCGTAACACCTTGATCTTAACTGTTGTTTCAATATAACTTTTTGTTTTGATGGTTTATAGATGAAACTAAAGGGTATGAGCTATATGCAAAACCTCGAAACAGGAGGGAGAAAGAAGATACAAATATCTATATTCCTATTGCAAATACAGCTCATAGCAACAAAAAATGCTTTTGCTAGTGTGAAGTCTTCAGCAGTCTTTACCTGATAACACAAGCTGGAAAGTGGCAGACTGTAGTAACAGAAATTGTTGCAGTGTACTTTGGATGGAACTTTTTAGTTTGAAATATTTAAGCTCTAGTTGATGAGCTTGTTTATACTCTAGATATACCCCAATACTGCTATTTTATTACTTCTGAAGAAGTCCTAGTTTTTCCACTTACAGATCCATATAGTAGCTTCATATAAAAAGGTCAAGCACAGATTTTATCTTTATTTCCATATATCAAAGTTACACTTCAAGTGGTTAGATCCTTTCTTTCACATTTCTCACCTTAAGCACACACCTGCAGTAGCTACTACAAAATATGCACCTAATACCATTCTAACAGACTTTAGTCCTTACTGTATTTTTTCAATCTTCTACAAATATCACTTGCCAACAATTTATAGTTATTTTCTCCATCTACATGAAATGGAGATAAGTTGTAAATTGTTGGCATTCTGTCTGTTGCAGGTCCAGCCAATATTAGAATGTGCAGCAGCTTTAAAACTCAATAGTAAAGTGTTAAATAAGTAGCAGTGTCAAAGCGTCTCAAGGATTTAACATCTTGAGTTTTTTTACACTGTGCTACAAACAGGATGACAAATCTACACAGAAGTGTCTGTTCGACACAACTCTTCATTAAAAGGGTTTGTCTTCATAGTCTTTTTAAACACTTCACACCCTTGTGCAACTATGAATTTAATGGAATAAAGATGATGACCATTAGAACTATTTGCTCAAACATTAGGAGTCTTCCATTAGGAGGTCATGGTATATAATCTGAATCTTTCTGGATCAGCTGAGAAGTACAGAATGCATAGAATTTCCTAGTGCCCTCTAATATTTTTACAGAAAAATACTTTAATTTATGCAAAACCATACTTATTCTCTCTACATAAAAAGCTGAATTTCAAAGAATCTTTGTATATTACTTATGGAGTCAACTGGAAAATGCATTTTTCTATACCTGCAAATACCCTCTTTTAGAAGAAATGCTTGGTATCTTTGGTTTACTTATATGCTGGATGAGAAAAAAAAAGTCTGAAAGGGAATGACTACCTAATTACCTGAGGTTCATCTTTCATTTCTCCTAACATGAACTTTGGATAAGATCAGCTTTTTTGTAGGTGAAAAGAGAAATTCTCTAAGAAACAATAACACACAATGTTTATTTTAGTAATGCCTATTAAATAAGACAAGGCTTGATTAGTAAAACTAATTCTTAAGGATTGTTATAAAGCCAAAACTGGTAATTTTACTTATTCCAGAATTAGCAGTCCTACTCTTTCTGTATCACCACCTTCTTTATAAAGTGTTACAAAAATATTCACAATAGCATTTCTATATTAATCTATTATTCCATATATTATTTTGAAAAAGTGCTTAAAGAGGCAAGTATATGAACTGCAAGCTCATATCCTCCCAGTTGCCTAAAGCCCTGATCCAGTTGTTTAAACCCCTTGTTCTGTACTGAACAAGGAGGTGACAACTTTCATTTTTCCTCCTACAAAAATGCTCTTCCTACTTTTACATTTTCCTGTCAAATTAAGTAACAGTTGCTTGAAAAGTACAGTGTGACATGTTCAATGTCAGATGAGCAATGTAGCTACTTCTAAATAGGAAGTTTCATTTCTAATGTAAGGCTTTGAGAAGTATTTAATTGCTTTCATTTTTTACCCTTCTTCTCATTATTCAATACTTTATATTCATCTAGCACAGCATGGCCGGTTTCCTTTGCAGTTCTCTTTACAACAGATTTGATACCAATATTTTCAATGTTAAATGCTGCAACACCAACATTGATTGCAGAATTCATAGCGTTGTCTGTAGCATGGCCAGCATCCTCTCCATACCTAAGGAAACAGAGCAGTTTTGTGGAATTGTATACTTAATATTTTAATCTTAACTGGAATTCTTTTGAGAGCCAAAATTCAGGCATTACCAAGAAAAAATAATAAGCACAGTGCCCAAATGTCTAAAGAATAAAATTAGAATTTATGAAGCCATTTGAATAAAGGCTGCTCCTCCAGCAGATCAATTGCTCTTTGAAAATACCAATGTGTTTCTACTCTTTTTCTTCAAGAACGCTTCCAGTCTTTCTCCCTTTTTTTTCCTCTAATTTTGAAGAGTAAAAATCTTATCTATAGAATGATAAGCAGGGAGGGGAGAGAAGTTTTGTACAATAACTAAAGGCTCTTTTTCACCTTAGTTCTTAGGTAAAATTCCAACACCCTCTATATAAAAAGCTAACTGTATCCTGGGCTGCATCCAAAGCAGCATGGCCAGCAGGGCAAGGAGGGTATTCTGCCCCTTTACTCTTCTCTTGTGAGACCCAGCCTGGAGTGCTGGATCATACAAAACCCCAAAAGGCTCAACAAAACTATCTTGAGGACACAATGAAAATTATGAAGAGATAAAAACCTTTGTTCTCTCCCATGGGCTGTGAGTTCAGCTTCTTTATGCTTTAGTGGGTGAGTTGGCAGTCTCAGACTAATGACTCAATTGTGCACAGAGAGCACAATGAAGGAGGACAAGAGTACAGTGACAGCAGTAACTCCAACTGTTCTGAGTAGCCAGACATTTCTCCAGAGAGCACTGCAATCAGACAAACCAGGGCAAAGGGAAGTATTCCTGGCAGCATCAGAATCCCAGCTGTCAGCAGAGTTACTTTTTCCCTGTGCTTGTTGTGACCAGAGGTCCTTTGAGGACCTCAAGATAAGGCTAGGTGGAAGCAAAGAATATAAAAGAATCCAAAAATCTATAATGTATCAGTACATTAGCCAGAGCATGTAGCTGGAACTAACAATGAGACCGAATAAAAAGAATTAGTGGGTTTTGTGTTTTGCCTTTAATTCTCTGATAGAGCAACAGCCTTGAATCATCAACACTGGATTTGCAGGTCAGAGAATCTGCCTGCAATCAGTCACACAGCAGAAGTATTTGTCAGTTTGATTAGTTTGTCAATTCCATTATTTTCACCTCAGGAACATCATAAGCCAGTACAGTATCAGTAAAATAAGTAACCTCATTTAAAGTAGGACTGTAGCTTATCCAGTACAGTAAGACTAGCAACTTCTTAATGTCTGATAACTAATTTTTTCGTTTGCCTGCCTGAATTGCATCATTTTAAACTATTTTTTTTAATTGTGCAGATATATACACTGCATCTATTTAAATAATTTTTTAAAAAGGTAGTAGCATGGGACTTTGGCAGACATATTACTTCTGAAGCTACATTTTCCCCCCATTCCAATCAACATGATGAGCATCTCTTTAAAATTCCATCCACAAGGGTACTGCAGCTAAGTTTTAGCCATTTTTTTTATTTAAAGACACTGATGGTGTTCCTTTAGCTTTGTTTCCATTAAGTGGAATTTAGCTCATTCACTGGTATTTTGAGTGGCAGACATCTTTGTCACTGAAATAAAAAAACAGCTTACAAAAAGGGAGATTATGTAAAATTTTAATCTATTATAAGGATAGATTTTAAAGATTATATATCTAATATTTTCAATCATATTGCAGTTAGCTACAAGAGGTAGTTACTTATTGTTTTTCACTCTTAGTGTCTGTTGTCTGTTGATCTCCATATTTCCTATATTTGTATCTAGAACAAAAACATTAATGTGAATTCATGTGAAATGAGTACCAGTACAATTTCTCCTGATATTCCTACTGCAAACAAACATTAGCAATAAACCACAACTGACCAGAACTTTGCTATTTGGCCTCCTATTTGAAATGCATCACAACACAACCCTGAATGCCAATCTGCTTAATACTGTATGCTGATGTTTATCTTGTTAGCATTGGCTTGTAGCCTGTATGCACTTTCAGCAATCCTTTTAAATATCTCCTTTGCTACACTTATCACCCATTCCATTTAAACTGCTTGCTTCTGCTTACTCTTCACTTTCTATTAAATCTACTGCCCTTTCTGTGAGGGGTGCATTTCATGTTTCACAGATATGTCAATATATTCCTTTATTCTCCACAGCATATTCCAGAACATGCATACAGCTTTCATCTTTCCATCAACTTACTAACATCATCTTAATCCCAAATGTTACTGTACTCTTCCCCCACTATTTTTTTCTAAGAACATCTGAATTCTGCAAGTCAAGGCTGTTCTATTATTGCTATATATGCCTTAGATTTCCTGACAAAATTTCCTTTTTTTGTACTGCTTCACTTTAGCCAAACCTGCTGATAGATGAGGTTCTTTCATTTTCCATAAATTTAGCTAAGTTTGCATAAATTCAGGATTAGAGCTGAGAGGTTTAAGCCAGTATTTTTTTTCATCATGATATTATACCATTGAGAAAAGATATCAATCTGCACATTATTTGTAACACTGCCTGAAGCTGTAATACTTCTACAAAGAACTAAAAAAATACTTCCTACAATCATTTACTCATTTCAGATTTTTGCATAGAGGAGCTATACATACTGTGCACTTACCACCTTATCACATGCAAATTATTAATTACAGCAAAGGAGGCATTTCAGTTAGCTTCCTTGCACTTTCATAAGCTTTTTTTTTGCCAGTATTCAGTGTGCTGTACAAGATGAAAACAATAAAAATGTAACTTACTTGTATTTGACTGTTTTTACAGTCTCAGTTGAAACACTTTTAGCAATGCACTTCGCTGCACTTTCTAAACCTTGCCACACTGTTGAAAACCCTGTACAATCAGAAACAATCAGCTTATTTGAGTTTATGCCATTAAAAACATGCCATTAAAAAAAGTGAAAGGAATTTTTATTACCTTGAACTCCACTTGCTGCTACAACCAGAGCACCATCAAAAGTAGATTTGCCATCTTTATCTTTCTTTAGGGATTCTGGAACTAATTTGCTGCCATGCTTCTTCACGTGTGGAGCCAGCTCCTTTCCAACACAGCTTGCTATAGAACACACTCCTTCAACTACCACAAAACAACAGTATGCAGATTATTTAGTGAGAACATAGAACATCCTTCTTTAAAAATCTTTATTCATAATTAACAGGAAGCTTCACTGAAGTCTTAAGTGATGCTTCTATTTAAATACGCTTATATGAAAAACAGACTTTAATCCACGTGTAAGTGCCCAACTGATACAGAGCAACCTTATTTTTCAGGTTCTGAAACTCCACACTGAACCACACATACAACTCCAAATCCTACGAAGCAATGCTGGCCTTCTGACTAAAAAGTGCCTTAAAAGACATACATGCACATCTCACACTCAAATTTCAAGAAACTGTTTCCACTGCTTCTTATCTCTAATTTGTAAATAAAGAACAAGCTGCTGCTTTCCTGACTTTTCTTCTATAGAAGTCTTTCTTACAAGTATTCCAGCTCTTCAAAGCAGTTTTATAAGAGCAGCACAATTTACTTTTAAACTTGGATGAGTCACTAGACAGTAAATATAAACATTATATACAAATAAATAACAAAATGAAGTTACTGTGAGCTGTTAGGGTTGCCAGGCACCTCTGAATACCAGGCCATTTCTATTTTGATATTTACACATAGCCACATAGACTTGTTTCAGGTGTGCATGTTTAAAAATATGCACACACACATTCTCTTGTGGTACTGTATGTTAGTAACCAGTGAGAGCTGAGCTTTTAAAAAACATGGTTGTCAACTTAAAAAAAAGAGACCATTTTGAACTAACTGTCTAAAACTTTCAAAAGCATGTCAAACTTAAGACTGTACAGGCTATTCTTTTAGGAAAGAAAAGGATGTCTCAAGGCCAAGTAATATGTACTAGTCTTACAGCACATCTCTTGCAGGAGATAACTAAGCACAAACAACTGATCTCTGAATTTTATCAGGTCAGTACCTCCTCTAGTTTACTGGCTAGAGAAACCAGCTTGCATTTTACGAAGCTTTTATCATTTAAGGCAAAAATATTATATTCTATGAGATGGAAATTTTTACCTAAGAATTGGCTGACTTTCACAGCTCCTCCAGTAGCCTGTTTTGCTACGTGAAGTCCCTTTGCTACAGTCGGGTTGACTTCCACAGGCTTTTCTTCTGGTTGAATGTGCTCTCGCAGTTTAGAAGCTCCTTTGTGAATAGCTTTACCAGTGTATTCTGCTCCTTTCATTAGGCCCCAGCTTACCCAAGATGCACCTTCAAGGCAAAAATTCTTTTTCTTAGTATGTACAATTTTACAGACTGTGATTCCTTCAGCTATCCCTCCTCTGCAAAACAGGAATGTTTAGAAACATTCCTGATTACAGTCTGCAATTATATTGTCCCCTGAATGCACCAGCACAGAAGTCCTGCAGTAATTTCTGCACCTATACCACCACTTTTTACATTCATTTTATTTAGGTTTAATAGAGCCAGCCCACATCCAAATGTCAGCCTAATACAGATACTCAGTTTTTTAATGGCTATGCAAGCACCAGCTGAGTCACCAGTGATAGAACTGCATATCTCAATGCCATTAACACTCAGGAAAACATACAAACCCAACCCTCTAGCCCTCCTTGCAGATTCATATTTATTACAATCAGGTGGTGGTCATTAGTATATTCTAAAGGTTCTCAGAGGAAAAACCCACATGTTTATCTGCAGAAATCACAACAGATGCCTGCTGTAATACGTGTTCATACAGGGGTAAAATTGTTCTGTCACAGTGGTTTGAGTCCCAGCAGGTGATATTCTAACAGAGTCAAAAGAGAAGGCAAACTCATTTGCAATGAACAAACTGTTGGCAATGGATTTATATTCTGCATGTTTTTTATAAAACTCATCAAGGCATCCTTTAGAGGATCAACACTGGAACAAGTGAACAACTACTTCTGTTCACTCAGCTTCTATCAGGACCCATGCATTTAGGTGAAAATACTGTTTAAATGTCACTCACATTGGCTTCTATTCAACACAGTCCCTTTATTACAGCTGTACCTGACAAGATTCCGTGGGCAACTTTCTCACTCCATTCTGGTAACTCTTTCTGATCTTCTGCTTCTTCAGGTTGTGGCTGGATATGTACAGTCTCAGGCAAGTGAACTGCATCACTAGAGGCTTCAGAAGGCTGACAAGTGAAAGCAAACACCTGAGCATCTATTTTGCAACATATCATCAGTATTTCTGGTTTAGATTATACACATCCATTATCAAATAATACTAAAGTTGTGCATGCCTTGGGTAAGTGTACAGAAACTCAAGCTGAGTTTAACACTCAGTTACTTTTTCCACAGAAATCCTAGACATACAAAAAAGCTTATCAGACAGGTCAGCTTCTTTCTACGCTTTTTTCATCCAGCTACAATGACAAAGTTTCCTTGCCAATGCAGCCATATGGCCAAATAGCTAAGCAGGAAAAATTTACACTACTAGTTCACCAGCAAAACAGATAAGAGACCGTCCATCTTTCATTTTTATCTTCTCAGACAGAAGTCAACTATGCTGTTATTCAGCGTGGGAACTGCAGTCTTTGGTTAGTTATTCCACTAAAGGAATGCAGCTGTTGAGGTTGTTTTGTTCCTTGTCCTTTCCTCCCAAATTCAAAAATAAAGGAGATTATTCATGCTGTGTGCTGTTGCTGCTTTTTCAGACTGGCACAGCCAAGGAAAACATCAAACAGTGCACAATACTGGCCCCTATTTAAGGCTGGGTCGACAGGTTCTGTGTTACTTCATGTCAAACTCTACCATTTCTGGATTAGATGTTAATCACTCAAACACAGCAACC
This sequence comes from Leptocoma aspasia, assembly GCA_013399835.1. Classification (NCBI taxonomy): domain Eukaryota; kingdom Metazoa; phylum Chordata; class Aves; order Passeriformes; family Nectariniidae; genus Leptocoma; species Leptocoma aspasia. The sequence goes on from VXAX01004754.1 coordinate 435,624, forward strand.
ACAGGCTGCTTAGTGCTTCTAAAATGTGTAACATCACTTTACACAGTTCACAGACAATGTATAATTAAACTTTAATTACAAAAAACTAAAACAATTGTAATAGGTTTTTGTTAAGAGAACTTTTCCAATGTATAAGTAAATAAACCCCTCAAACATTTCAAAGATTGAAAACGCTGCTAGTTAATGACAAAGAAAAAACATTTTTGTTTAGTCTAGAAGAGTCTAAATGGGAGCATTTATAGATTAAACCCATAGGCAGATCAGAATACACAATATAGAACAGTATTTGCTATTACAGGGAATTCTTAAATTCCCCTGAAATATTTACTGGATATAAAAGTAGGGTATTGAACACAGATGAAAGCTGTAGTAAAACCAACATTAACAGGAAAGAGTAGATTAAACCTTAGGAGGTTGCTACCCAGAATGTATCACTGATATGTACTACATCATCATTTCCTGCTTGACAGCAATGTGAAGTCTGGTATTCAAGGAATGTCTTCAGCATGTGACCAAAACACTCTGAGGGCTGGGCAGGAGAAATTACCTCAATAAACAGCTATAGGTAAAAAACAACAAAAAAAAACCTCTTAAAAAACCCCAAACTATGTTCCAGATGTAATTTAGTTACTACACAGGTTGGGGCACTACATAGAAAACTTGTCAACAAGATTTCTACACTAAGGAGCAAAAAATGGATTCTCTAATAAGAAAGGCTACTCAGTACTGTAATTATATTAAATATAGTTGTCAATTAGATTCTCATGATTACTATGTAAAACAGACACATTAAATGGCCATCAGACTAGTCTTTGGAATACTTGTGCTATATCACAGTTTTAAAACTTCAGAAATGTGCTGATTTAAAAAATGTGGCAGGCTGCAGTAACTGAATTGGTGTTTGACAAGAAATAAAAAAACAACAATACAAAAAAGCCACCCAACAAAAAAATAACCACAGGACACAGCATACACAGCTGCTGTCAGTCAAATCAGCAATTCTAACATGCATTTCTGTGACAATTTTTTTTTTTCTAACTATAGGATTTTGGAGTGTCCTGGGATTTACCTGGACTTTGTGGCCAGACCTCTGTTTAAATTTATCTTCAAAATGTGCTCTCTTAGTTGCTGGGAGCTCTGAAGGTAACCCTACTATCTCATAGGATCCTGGCACCTGTGACATTGTATCAGGGAACATTAACAAAAACACAAAGTTTTAGGAAAATAAAGAACTAATAAAATACCCAATTTGAACTACTTCTATACAGGAAAATGACAGAATTTTATCCAGTGACCCAATATCACATAATTCTGTAGTACTTTCCATTTTTAAGTAAAAATTAGTGGCCTCCTGTGCTAGTGAAATTTCCTGCTGAACTCACCAGGATTTACACCATAACAGAACTCCACCCTCATGGGATGCTCCAAACTTGTCCTTCATCATCAATGAATTCAGCTTTTGGTGATTCAACAAAATTCTTGCATGAAAATATTTAATTATGCTATAATCTTTTAAGTAGTTATTGATTACCACTCTTCCTGAAATGATGCTCCAGGGCTCTTACAGTAATATTTTCCACTTTGCTACAAATCACTGAATCTTACTGCACGTTTTTTAGACTATGGGGTTTTTTTTTTGTTTTCTCTACCTGTCAACATCTTACTGCAATAAGGCACCAGATTTATCTCCTTTGAGATCCCATTGGAAGGCAGATTTCTGAGATACATATTATTTTCACAGATCTTCTTTGAGGTGGTGAGGTTTACACTTTTGAACTGTAAACATATTTGGGCACGATATTCCAAGAATGGCATCATCAAAACTACACAGAGTTGTGTGCATGTACACCTAAGGAAAAGCATGCTGTCTTCTGAACACATAATTTCATTTTGGCTCCTATGTTCTCTTTTGGAAAAATAGAGAAAATATAAAAAATGGTCTCAAACTCCACTCTGTGCTCACAATTTAGTATTTTAAAATTTCTGTTGCCTCATCTCATAGGACCTACAGTTTCATTACAATGCTGCTTTATCATGGCTTCTTATCTACATCTCACAGATGAGCTTACCAGCCAAGACAAAAATCTGTCATTTTATACAACTGAATGTAAATGTGAGAATATATTGATGATTTACACCTTTCCTTATTGGCTTAAAACAGACTGCCCAGAAATTTACCTGGATTCGTAGGTCAGACATCTGTTTTAACAGATCCTCAAACAGCTCTCTGTCAGCTGCTGGAAGCTCCGAAGACAGCACTACTCCCACGTAGGACCCTGGTATCTGGGACACTGTGTCGGGGAACATGTAGACCCCAGTATTGCAGCACAGAACAGGAGACTGGGTACACATCAGAGGATACAACCAGTCACAGACCTGGGAAAAGCAAGTACATAGAATCAAAGGATGCTTTTAAAAAGAAAGATAGGCAGAACACACTGATATACGACAAACTTGATTTTCATAAAGTTTCTAGTGGAACCTTCTAGTGAAAGGCTCCCTGCTGATGACAGCAGGGTTGGAATTAAATTATCTTTATGGTCCTTTCTAACTCAAACTGTTTTATGATTCTATGAGGAAAAATAAAATGCCTTATATCATCTTGAAAAAAAGAAAAAAGAAAAATAATCCCCACATGATTCTGGAACTATCTCTCTTGATTAGTTCTGACAGTCTAATATAGAGAAAATACTAATTTTCACAGGACTAGAATTCAGGCTGGTACCCTCTTAACTGAGGTCTCATCTTGAGGCCCAGATGAAAAGAACTGCCAAACAAGTCAGGATTCACAGCACCTGTAACTACTTTGGAGCTCTCAGGCCAGATTTATATGACAGGACAAATAGAAATGCATGGCTGCCACTGGCCTACTACTGAAGACTCCTAACATGAGTGGAGCTGAACCAGCAGACCCCAAACCAGGATCCAGCAGACCCCAAACAAGCCAATCGTAGCAGTAACAAGGAGATCCAAAGTCAGAATCCAGACCAGAAACACAATGTTCATTACAGAACACACCCACATGAAGCAAGGACTTAAAAAGTACAAACAATGAATAATTTTTTATTTGTAGTTCTGAGTCTGGATTAGCATGGACCCTCAAATTTCAAATTATCAGTTGCCATAACTGCAATACCTTATCACTAACTGACAATGAACTGGGTAGCACCCAACCTCTTTTACCCTGATTTGTTACAATAGGTGAATCAAAATGTCTTCTCCATGTGACAAAATAAGTCAATTTTATGAAACAGAAAGACATGTTAAGTCAAGTCCTTTAGATACTGGAATTCACCAGAACAGTGAGCACTTGAAAACCTTGGGAAGACACAGAGGTGCTTTTCACAGAAAGAGTCGTAAAAGTTTGTACTTGCAGAAAACCATTTCTGCAACACCTGTAACATCCTTCGTATTATCACAGGGATATTTAGGCTCAGAACAGCAAGAACCTAAGAAGACTGCCTGTTAGAGCTTTATGACAGATTTTGAAATTTTAATTAAATGAGAAAATTATTTTCCTGCTACCTGAAGAAATGCCGGTGGACGATTCCGAGCAGCTTCGCTATCTGTATCCAAGAACTTCACGATGCGCAGATACCCAGGATATGAAGGAGCACTAACCTGCCCATCAGGAGTCACAAAAAATATCTGCACTCCCTGGGGAATCAAGATCAGCTCATCTGCATCCACTCCCAGGTTTTCCAGGGGAGGCGGATGAGTACATTTGTTGTTGTAGTAGTCCTCACTGACAGAAGAAAACTCCCCAGAGTCTGTGCCGTAGGACACAGTAAAGTGGCCATTGGTAGCTTGAGGAGTATAGGCAGGAGGTGCTTCATTTGGCAGACAAAGAGGTTTTGCAGATGATGGACTCATAGTTGGAATTTGCCCCTGACTCACAGCTGCAACACTTTCATCTGCTGCAGGCGGCTGACTTGGTACAAACAGAGAATTAGGGGGAGGGGGTCTTTCTGGCTTTTCTTTGGAAGGAATGGAGGGGTATAACTTGGGCACCCCAGGAGGGGTATCCATCATAGCAGGAGATGCTTGTACTGGTGGGGTGTTTTGCTCTAGACTGCTGAGTCGAGCACGAACATTTTGCATGGTCTCCCTCATCTTGTGTTGCATTTGCCTGGCAGACTCCCACTGGGACCCTACACACACAGGACCCTCTGATGGAATGCTAACTCCTCGGAGCAAGTGGTCAAGCCCTTGCTCATAGTAACTTCTTGCCTCTTCCTTCTGACCCAGTTCATCTGTATTCAGTCCTTTATTGATAAAAATAAACGCTTTCCTGTACTCTTCATTAATGGCTTTAATATTTGCATCTTCTTGCGTAACCGGATCCCGCAGCTGTTCCATTACTGCAAATAGGAATAAAAATCAGTAAGAATATACAGAGAGAAAGCCAAACAATGTTTACCTTAGAATAAAATGTCTTCTTAATGGTGACCCTATTGCATGTATTAGCAGAAATCTATATAGTTGCTTGGAACAGTGTCTGATATGTTATGGCTATCTCCTAATAACATTCACATTCAGTTGACATGATTCCAAGACAGCAAGGAATCTATAACCATCAAATCTAGTTACATCAGAGATATTTATTTCCTAAAAGTTAAACATGAGGAGAATATGGACATGCCTGATACTAAATTTTTCATTTTCAAGATCAGTAGCAAACTGATCCCTTTGATTCTCAAAGAGGAATAAACAAATAACTTTAAAAATCTAACTTTTCCAAAAACATCTCTAAGGTATTAAAAAATTCAGTTACCATTTTGTCTATCAAAATAAAGGCTGAACTTACAAACAGTACATTTCCATTTGAATAATTTAAGAGAAAACACTCAACAGATTTTTAGATCTTGATCAACTAACATCAATACACAGAACTGTGAAATACTTTGAACAGTTAAAGCTGTGTTTTACAAAATAAAAGCATGGAATTACTTATTTCCTTTACACTGTTTATAAAGTGAGAAAAGGCAATTGGTGTTTTACACTCCTTGCTCCCCTGGTGACAAAAATGGGAAGTACCAACATTCTAGGTACTAGGTCTGTTTTGGAATGTATTCCTCACACTGCCTGATGTATTTCAACTGAAGAGCGGAAAAGAATCCAGTAGGTTTGTCTGAATTCTAAAATGTCTTAAGTCATTGTTTTAACTGTACACAGATTGTCAGTCTTGGCCAAACAAAGGAAATACAAATAATTAATTCCAATGAATTTAGGTTTGGTTTGGTTTTTTTTTTCTGGCAGCCTTGAGAGGCATTGTTAATTCAGGAAAATCAGACAATTATACTAGAAGAGAATAATGATCATGGACAACAAAAATGGGATACTGAATTAAATTAAAGAGCAGATATTTTCAAGCAAAACCACGATTCTCTGCTGTAAGGGAGAGGAAAGAAAGGAGACATCTGTCAATCACGATGATATTAAGCCATAGAAAACATGGGGGTAAGTAAAATCCAAAGTGCAAAACTAAAAATACTTCCATTACATGGGCAGAAGCATTAACACCACTGTACAGGGCATTGGTGAGAATGCACACACTGAACCACACTTGAGGAAGCTGTGCCAGAAGAGGAGGAAGTGGGCAGGTTACTGATTTTTTCCTGATGAATCAATTACTCTTCCCTAGAAAGGTGTAGGTTTGGCTTACCAAGGCAATACAACAAAAGCTAAGAGATTGGATAAATCTCTACAAATATAACGGGTGAAAAGAAGAAAGTAAATCAGTAAAGAAAAAAGAATTACTGGGAAAGAAAATATAATTAAATCCAAACTTGTAATAAAATCCTGAAATAGTAGCTACATTTAAGTTTACTTAATGTCTCTTCTTGTTTTGGACTATCAACAAATAAAGGCTGAACTAAAAAAAGAATACAAAGTATATCCTTTCTCTACTCCAACAAAAAGAGAGAAATTTACGAAGTGCAGGTCATGAAAAGATTTTAAAGAGGCAAAGAATGCTGCATTCTATTCCCACACTCTTTTTAATCAAAATGCAGACAGCATTTAGGTGACATGCATCTGCAGTCACACAACAGAAATGCCATGCAATCTGGGAGGCATCTGTTTTTATGATGCTACAGAATCCAGTTTCACATAAAGGACAAGATGTGTGGTTCCAGTAGCTTGGAATATAACAGGG
>VXAX01004756.1:0-18836 GCA_013399835.1 Leptocoma aspasia
TGGGCTCTCTCTGGGCTTTGGGCTCTCTCCGGGCTTTGGGCTCTCTCCGGGCTCGCTCCGGGCTCCGGGCTCCGGGCTCTCTCGGGGCTCTGGGCTCTGGTCTTGTCCCGGCCCTCCCCGAGACGTCCCTGGGGAGCGGCACGGAGGGAGGACAGTGAAGGCTGCCGGTGCCCGCAACAGCGCTCCCCGAGTACCGGCCGGGCCGTGTGGTCGCTGCCGGGGCCGGGCCGGGCCCGCCGCTGTGAGGCCGCGCGGCTCCAGCCCCGCAAGGAAGTGAATCCCCCGAGAGCGGCAGCGCGGGGCCCGGCCCGCGGCCCTGTGCCGGGTCTTCTCGAGCCGGTGGAAAGGCCCCGGGACGGTCCCCAGCTCCTCCGGGCCACGGGGACATAGCGGGGACCACACAGGTCAGAGGAAGAACCGTGCTCACAGCCGCAGCCTTCTTCATGTATCACGGAGCTTGAACCTCCAGGAAACGCTTTCAGGGATCCTCACTGATCACTCCTTTGATAAAAAGTTACTACATGTCATTTAGAGTTCACAGAAGAGGGAGATACGGATTGGAGCCCAGGGAGAAGGGGCTGTGCCTCACAAGGACCGGGGTGTAGACACTTATCGTTCCTTGCTGTGGCTGTGCTTCAAGAACCCCAGGGATGCGCTTGTGGAAGCTGCCTGGTGGGTTTTTCCAGCTCTGTTTAACCGGTGATCACCACATGCTTGCAGAGAACAACATTCCAGCACAAGGAACCCATCTCCAGGGATTCCTGAAGTGAATGGCCCTGCCAGGCTTCCCTCCCTCCCCACAGCCCCTCAGGGACCCCCTGACACCTCAAGGACTCCTCGCTGAGCCAGCAAGGCAGCCCTTCCCTCGGGGTGTGCAGTGATGTGGTGCACAGGGACTTTTGCCACCAGATCTCACCATCTGATAGGTATTTGAGTCATCCTCCAGCTCATGCCAGTGCCTGTGCCCTGATCTGCCTGTGGCTGTGCCCACAGGGGCCTCGTGCTCTGTCTCTGGGAGCAGCCTCTCCACCCTGGCACTTGGCTCCGTGCTGGGTTTTGCTCACGCTTCTGAGCTCAGGAAGCAAAGTGTTATCAAGTGCTTCTGAAGTGCTGGTGGCCCTCGAGCTGACAACCAGAGCACTTCACCAGCCCTTTGTTCCCTTGCTTGGAGCTGTCTGGCTCTCCTCAAAGGACTTAACAGTTTGCAGATGCTGTTTGTTCAATAAAAAGAGTAACCTCATCTCCAGCTTCAGAAAAATGTCTGCAAAAACTGCTGCGTTCTGCCTCGCTCCCAGCAGTGCGTCCGGGTGTTCTGTCACCACAAAAAGCAGAGAGGTCGGGCTTTGAGTCAAGGCCTGAGGTTTGGCTCAAGGCCTGGGCTTTTGGCTTAAGGTCTGGGGAGAGCTCCACTCGTTATTGAGTGTGGTTATGGGGACGGTCGGTGATGGGACAAACAGAGATGAGAGATCTCTGGAGTCAATGCTGGTTTTGGAGCATGCAGTTTATTCCATAGGGTGTGGGTAAAGGGGCCCTGCTGAGAGCTGCCAGTCACAGCTCGGAGCAGGACCCAGAGATAGAGTAACAAGAGTAAGAGCAAGGAGTAAGAGTGTAAAAGTAAGAGAGAGAAGTTCCCGTTACAATGCATTAAATCATCTTCTTCATTGAATATTTAATTTACACTAACCAATGTAGTACAACATACAAATCCTATAGCATTTACATATAGCCTGTAAGAATCATTACATTACCATAATATGTTATATTTTATACTGAGTATTCTAATTTACACTGACCAATCTAGTACAAGATATAAATCCTATAGCATTTACATATAGCCTGTAAGAATCACTACATTACCATACTGTGTTATATTTTAAACCCTAAAAACTACTCTTTGGAGCCCTCTTGCCAAGCTGGTAGGGTCTGCTCTGACCCTTGGACTCTTGGTGAAGAGAAGGGCATTGTTTAATCAAAAGGGGATTACCTTCAGCTGGCCACACTATTGTTCTTCTGTTGTTCAGTAACAGAGGCTCAGCATCTTAGACATGGAAACTTGCTTTCAATTCTACTTCACTTATATGTTCCATATTCTCAAGGTCTAAACAGTCATATTTATAAAGCTTTCCTGTTTCATCCTTCCCAACAATTGAGGGTCTGTCCTGGAGCAGTGCCCCTGCCAGCTTCTGCTTCTCCATTTAGTGCTAGCACTGAGAGCTGCAGGCTGAGTCTCTTGGAGCAGCTGCACTTCCCTGAGGGAGCAGGGAAACACCTGTCAGGAGACACCTCCATCGCCCAGTGTGAAAAATACATATTATATGATTGGCTCTTCGCAAATATTAGAATTAATATTACATGTGTTATGTTAGAGAGTTATGTTGTATTAATTTTTGTAGTGCTGTATTAATCTTTTAAATGTAGGTTTTTGTAAAGATATAATATTTCTGTATTTATTAAGTAAAGACATAATTTTATGTATTTATTATGTAAAGACATAATAAAAATATGTAAGTATTGGTAAAAGATTGACTCTGCCTGGGAAAGGGGAGGTGTGTGTAGGGCTGTGTCCTGCCGTGGGTGCAGGGTGGGCTCGGTGCCAAGGAGGGCACAGACAAGCTCGGACTATAAAAAACTCTGGGTTTCCTGTCGTTTGAGGCTGCTGACAGACAGAACAGCTCCAAGGCTTAACAAAGCAGCTGTGAATTAGGCTTTGGGGAAGCGTCGGTTCTCACCAATGCTAGATGGAGCTCTGCTACTCGCAAACACCGCACCCGTGTAGGCTTTCAGAGGACTGTTCATGCTTCTGAGCTGAGCCGGTGTCTCAGGATCTGCCGGGGCTGTCAGCTGCCCAACACAGCTTCCAGCTTTCCTAGAAAACCTTTTCCAGGTTTTCTGAGGCAGAAGGACGGGTGATAGAACGGCTGGGTCGAGGTGAGCATCATGGCTACATGGTCCCCTTCTCATCCTGTTCTCCTCCCAGCCTGCTTCCCTCCCTTCCTCCTTCCACTTCAAGTCATCACAATCCACAAACGTAATTTATTTACAATCAAAATACTTATCACATCACGGTCTCTGCAGGGCTCACAAAACTGGGCGTGATATCCAGAGATGTAAATTCAGTGCAGGCTTGGGCTTGCACACTGAGGGCGAGTCCTGCAGGTCAGATAACACCCAGGCTGCCATCCCATGTGCTGAAATCCCAGCTGGCACCGCAGGGTGCAGGCAGGAAGATGTGGTTTGACAGCAGTTCAAGCCGGCACGCCGAGGGTTTGCAGCCTTTGTGCCAGCACAGCTGCCAAACCAACCACCCCTGGGATGGCAAATCCTTTCAGGATGTCAAGGTTCCAAAAAGGCCAGGGCTGAGAGGACAGGGATGTCTTTTCCCTCACATGCTCTGCAGTGTGGTGACAGCCAGAGGGACAGCCCAGGGGACAGCAAAGCCACACAAAGCCTTTGCTGCTGAGGGGCACAATGGCTGCTCTCTGCCCTATGGCGCAGTGTCCCCCTGAGCTGCTGCTTCCCCACAGCTCCTTGGCTTCCTTGGGGTCAGTCCTGCAGTCAGTGAAGCTCCTGCATTTGACGTAGATGCTGAGGGCACGAGTTACCTGCTGGTGTCAGTAATTAACAGCAGATGCTTGATGAGGGATGCGTGGAGGCCAGCCATGCCCGGACTTGTGTTCCTGTGCCCCTCAGCCAGGGCAGGGTCTCCATGTCCCCGTGGCTCAGGGCATCCCAGGAATCCTTCATCCACCTGGCTGGGCAGCTTGACCCCCTCCAGCCCTGGGCCCATCCCCACCAGGCCTGGGGCGGGCACACAGGTGTGTTTGTTTTGTTTGTTTACCTGTGCACGTGTCCTGCACACTCACCCCTGCAAACAACTCCCTTCCCCATCCCCTCCGTGCTGCCTGGGGACTGTGGGTGTGTAACCCCGAGGGAAGGAGCTAAATGAAGGAGTGCTGATGAGGAACTCATTAATTCTGGTGCCTGTCAGCCTCACAGGATGATGATAAAATGCTGCATCCTCCTGGAGCAGCGGGAGGGTGGCAGGACCGGGAGGGAGCAGCCTGGCCACCCCACACCCCTCCTTGCAGCCAGGCCCCCCATCCTGCACCTCTGTGTCCTGACATGGAGCTTGCATCCCATCCCCCTCTTCCCCTGGATCACCCAGGAGGGGTGGGAGTGTTGTGGGGTGGATAAAGGTGGGATTGTGCAGGCACCATGTCCACCACAGCTGCAACCCTGTGGCAGCAGGGTTTGGAGGGGTGGGTGGGCTTGGATGGCACCTGGAATGGGGATGATGCCCTATTTTCCAGCCCCTGGAACGGGGATGATGCCCTCCTTTCGAGCCCCTGGAACGGGGATGATGCCCTCCTTTCGAGCCCCTGGAATGGGGATGATGCCCTCCTTTCCAGCCCCTGGAACAGGGATGATGCCCTCCTTTCCAGCCCCTGGAATGGGGATGATGCCCTCCTTTCCAGCCCCTAGAACAGGGATGATGCCCTTTTTTCCAGCCTCTGAAACAGGGATGATGCCCTCCTTTCCAGCCCCTGGAATGGGGATGATGCCCTCCTTTCCAGCCCCTGGAATGGGGATGATGCCCTCCTTTCCAGCCCCTAGAACAGGCATGACGCCCTCCTTTCCAGCCCCTAGAACAGGGATGATGCCCTTTTTTCCAGCCTCTGAAACAGGGATGATTCCCTCCTTTCCAGCCCCATGCACACACAGAGGTGCTTTGGTGAGGCCAGTGTGTGACCACGTGCCTGTGTGTGCCACTGCACGGGGTGGCACCTTCACAGGGCACCAGCCTGTGATGCTCTGACTGCCTGGACGCTGACAGAGGCTCTGGTGGTGCCTGGCAGCATTCCTAATGAATTCAGTGCTGCCCTTCACATCAAACAGCCACAGGAGAAAGCATTTCTCGTCCCCATCTTTATTCAATGTGCCAAACACGCCACTCCTGGGCCTCACACTCACAACATCTTGTTCACAGCTGCAGCTTCAAAAGAACCAGGGGAGAAGGAGGGGGAGATTGTGTGGGAGGCACGGAGCGTGCTGGGGCTGCTTGTGGTCACCAGGTCCCATCAGGGAGCAGCTGAGACCCCCTGGACACCACTCCAGCTCTGCTCCCCCGGGCGTTGGGACCTGGCTGTCCCCAGCCATCCTGTGAGATGCCTCGGACAAGGTCTGGGGCTGGTGGAGCAGAGGGGCAGGAGGTGGGTGGAGGGCAGGGGGGTTCTGTCCTACTCAGAGCTGCCTCTGACCCCTCCTGTTCTTCCCTGCTCCACTCTCAGCCCAGCCCCATCCATCTTACAGGGTTGAAACCCAATTACCGTCCCAGGGAGGGGGTGGTGCAGTGGCAGAGATGTCCATTAGCCTCGGGGATGGAGATGGAGCGATAGGAGCTCTAATGGCCTCACCAGGACTCTGATGACAGTCTGGCTGCCCCAGCTGCAGCGGCCCCTGCCCGCACTGGGGTGACACCAGGGCGGTTCAGTCCTGGTTTGCAGCCCGTGCCAGGGATCTCGATGCAGATTTGGAGCCCCGAGCATGCACACGTGTGCCTTGTGTGTGCTTGCACGACTTAAAGCCACTCCGATACCCACAGGAGCTGCCCCAGGGGCGGCCCAGCCATCTGACTGTAAAGCAGCCCAGAGCTGCTCCCTCCTCACCCTCGCTTGTCCCAGGGAAGAAGGATATTTGGCGGTGGAGCCTGCTGTGCTCTGAAGTTTAATTAACCCCTTTTCCCCCCTGAACAGGCTTCCCTTCCTCTGCTCAAATGCCACAAATGATCCTTTGCAGATGCTAATCTGCAGAAGGGGAAAAAAAAATCCACATTTAATTGCAGAACATAAAGATATTACAGGGTCATTAAAACACCATGAATATGGAAATGAAATCCACAGGCATCCATGCAGATAATGGCAGGGAAAAGGGAGTTGCAGGTGAAGCTGAAAGGTGGAAAGGTCAGCTCCATCTGGATACATCATTAACCCCTGCTCCAGGCAATCTCCAACGGCCAGGGGGTGTCTCGGGGGTCTCGGTTGTATGAGCCCCACCCCGCGGGACCCGCAGCAGGGGGAGGGTGGTGCTGCCCCGGCCAGAGGCCAAGTGGTGAGGGTTGGCCCTTGCTGTGGGGCTTTTGGGGATCAGCCTCTGCCTGCAGCTGCAGGAGCCTCCAAAGGTGGCTCAAATCCCCGCCAAACCTGGACTGTGACTTGGACCAGGGGACCCGACAGCCCAGGGAGGGATGCTGAGATGGTTTTGCTCTTCAGGGATTCCTTCCCACCCCGGGCCAGCTGTGGAGCCAGGCTCAGCCCCCTGTGTGCCTCATTACTGGGTTGATCCCAACACCCTGTCTCCCCTCCGCCCCGGCTCCCTCCTGTGCTCACGCTGCCGCCTTGACACTGACGTGAGCTGCTAAGTGGAAAAAATTAATAGGGGCCTCGCTAATTGCAGCTGAGACACCAGGAAAGAGAGAGACACAGGCCAGGGTGGCTCTGACACCCGGCTGCAGGCGGTGACGGGTGCGGTGGTGTGGCAGGGCCAGCGGGCAGGGTGGCACAGCCACCTGGACTTGGGGGCTGTTTGCCATGCCCAGGGTGCTGCCGTGCCTCTGTCCTTGCAGCCTTTGGGACATCCCCAGGGAGCTCCAGCCCTTGGCATTCGGGTCCTGCCACACGGAGGGCATGGGTGAGGAGGGCGTGGTGCTGCTGGGACACCTCCGGACCCTCGGGACCCTGCAGAGCCCCAGCACAGCGCTGCGGTGCTCTTGTGCCGGGCTGCCAGAGCCCCCCTGCTCTCCCAGCAGCAGCTTTTGCCTCCAGGGAGAGCGTGAGGAGGAGAAAGGCAGATTAGAGTTATCGCTGCATCTCCTCGCTGAGCTGAGAGCTAAAATGTCAGATCACATCTGACACAGCTCCGGAGGGGAGGGCGAGCAGCCCCAGCCCACCCCTCATCGCAGGGGCCACCCATGGGGGCACAGGCAGCGGGGCTGGCAGCCGGACGCCAGCCTTGCCCCGGGGGAGCAGAGGGGGGGGGTGGCTGGCTCGGGGTCCCGCTGCCTCGCCTGGCTGGCAGAATCCCAACCGCAGCCCCAGAAACTTTCCTCCTCCGGTTCCCATGGAAACGAGGAATTCGCTTCTCCCCAAAGTTGAGCTGCGTGCCTGCGCTCTCTGCCCAAGTCGAGCCCCTCCGCCAGAGCCCCATGGGACGATGGGGTTTGGTTTTGGTTTGGTGGTTTGGTTTGGTTTGGTGGTTTGGATGGGGTTGGGGTTTGGTTTGGTGGGAGCTGCTGGTGCCCCGGCCGTGGCTGTGGAGCTGGGGCAGCACAGTCGCCCTGCTCGGGTGTTCCTGTGCCACACCAGGCTGTCCTGAGAGGGGGAGAGTGGCCGAGGAGGAGGAGGATCGTCACCTGCTCAGCACACTCTGTCATCTCCACGGCTCAGCCAGAGGAAATGAGCAGCCTGCTGGGAAAATAGCCCGGCAGAGTGAGCAGAGAGCCCTCGCTCCAGCCCCAGCCATCGTGCGGCATGAGCCCTTGCCACTGATGGCCCCGTTTTGGGCTCCAGCTGAGAAGGACACTCGGGGAGTGATTTGAGACCGTCCATCGGCAATCAGAGGGTTTCAGCGCTCTGCTCCCCTCCGGCAGGAGGAGGACGGCTTGATGTCTGCTCTGATGAAAGGAAAAGCTTTCCCCATCCATCAGTCCTGTGGGGTGGCAGGGGCTGGCATCGGGCACCGGCCCTGCGGGCACTGAAATCCTGAGGGCTGAGCTGCGGGAGCTTTTCCGTGGGATAAATGTGGAGGAGTCAGATTTAGACAACAATGACTAAAACTGAGCTTCAGTAAAAATTAAACTCCAAAGAGGGGAATGTTCCAGGCGCTGCCATTTGCTGTCGGTAAAAATAAACCTGCAGGTTAAACACAGCCTTTTCCTTCTGGGTGCTCACGTGCCAGATCAGGGAGCTTCCTCCTGCTGAAACGGTTAAAGGCATAAAATCACCGAGGACCAGCTCTGCCCTGCCCTGTTGAGCATCATCCCCATGGCTGAGATGGGGTCCCCAGGGCCCCTTGGTACTCAGGGGTGCATCAGGGCTGGAGTCACCTTGTTAGCACAGTTGTTGGGGTCCAGCGAGCACCTGCACCATATCCAAGACCTGCAGGGAGCTGGAAACATCAGGTGGTTTTTAAGGCTCACTGGACACCGAACAGAGCCCATCCCTGCAGCAGCAGCACCTCCCAGCCACACAGCCCCCTCCCAGGGCTGGCTCCTTCCCTCCACCTGCCATTCTCACTGGGGTTTTAATTAGTGCTCCTCTGTATATTCAGCAAGCAGGAGCCCGGAATGGAAATGTACAGGTGTCCCCTTGATCCAGTTTCCATGGTTGCCGCATCGAGGTGGGGGCTACATTTTTTTTTTACTATATATTTAATAATTTTATTACAGTGGCTTCAATCCACTGGCGAAGAGGAGAAGGGGGGAGAATGTGGGGGAATAAAAAATGCTGGATGAAAAGGCCATGTTCCCGTGGCTGGGCTTATTTGCTGTCATTCTTTTTCTCTTATTAGCAAGCGCTGTTTTCCGAGATGCTCAAAGTCCAAGAGCTCACTAACAAGATCCCAGCTCCCGCTGGTGTGGGGGGAACAGCCCAGGCAGCCATGCTGGAGCCACACAAATGTCTGTGGGGCCACCCCAGAGGCCAAGAGAGAGGAGCAGGATGGGCATCAGGAACACCACTGAGCTGTGCTGACGTGTCCTCATCCCCGTGTCCCTGTTCCCACCCTCACCCCCCTGCCCCATCCCGTGGGATTATCTCTGGCATCCCTCACCAGCACAGCACTCACAGATTGTCCCTGACATCCCTCAGCCCACGAAGGGACCCCAGCCACCCCCGAGCAGCTCTTGGGGACACTGGGTCGGTGCCCCACTGGCAGGCCCTGTGCACAAGGAAAGCCCCGGGCAGAGATCCTACAGCCCTCCCGGGAACTGGGCTCGTGTTCAGGCACTCCCAGCACCACAATCTCCCCTCCCTGCCCCATCCTCACCCAGAGTGGTGGCACTTGCTGAGGGTGGTGGCTGCTCTGGGTGCCAGCACCAGAAACTCTCATCCTTTCCTCTCACCAAATCAGCCTCAGTCTCCTCTGGTGCCACCAGTGCAGTGTGTGAACGTGCCCATCTGTCACCATCGGATTATTGAGCCCCGACCCTGCCTGTGAGAGCAGGCAAAATCTTCTCTGTTTACCCGGAGCTCAGGATGGGTTTCAGTTTTGTGCAACGGGCGTTAAAAATAACACAGAAACGGCATGGGCCCAGGAAAAATCCTCTCTCCTTGCACTGCACTGTGCGGCTCGGCTTGCCAAGTAGGAAGAAATCCCCTCTCCTCCTGGCAACGTCCCGCACTGTGGCAGGCAAACACACACGCCGAGCCACGGACCTATTAGTCACCAGTAAATGTTCTTTTCTCTCCCGATTTGTTTCCCTTTAAGCTTGATGTTTTCCTCTCCTGCTGCCCGGGCCTCGTTAGGCTGCAATTAAAGCCAGGAATCAAAGCGGCATGGTGCAATTAAAACTCGGGATGCCCCGGGGAAGGCGGCGGCCGGCGCTGGGCTCTGCTCCGCCTGTCCCCTGCGTGGCCCCGGGGAGCGGTGACAGGGCCAGGAGGCAGGACAGGCACAGGCTGAGCCCAGCCGAGCTCCGCTGCAAAGATCTTCTGTCGTTTACAGCGTCACAAGCTCTGGCACCTGGAGGATGAGCTGAGATGCATCCACTCCTGAAACAAGATGAATTTTCCTGGCTGTGACAGCCGTAAACACACGGAGCAGCTCAGAGTGGGGAAGAGACACTGCTCACGGTACCTCTACACTGAGATGAAATCTCCATCCTGCCAGAGGAGGGCTGTCCCCATCCCTGAACAGGGTGCTCCGGTCCCCATGGCCAGGGGGGACACACTGCTGCTCACTGCACCCTTCACCATGGTTTTCCTTGGGGACAGCCCTGAGGATTTGGCTCCCATGCCCAGAACCTGGAGCCATCCTGGTGGCTCGTGTCCCTGTGCCAGGGAACAACTCAGGGAACAGTCAGGCCATTGGTGTCCTGCTCCTGGCCAGGGACAGTGGGCTGGCTGGAGGCCAGGACATGGCCTGGGGACACCGCCCAGGCAGGAGCATTGTCACTGCCTGCTGAGCTGTGACAGTGGCCACTGAGCCAGTGGCCAGTGCCTGGACACAGCACGGCAGGGCTGGGTGTTGCTGTGGAAGGGTCACACCACCAGCTTGCTGATCCTCTTGGACAGGGCAGGACAGGACCAGCCAGCTCCAAACCAGCACCAAAGCCACTGCCACAGGCGAGCACCAGAGCTGGTGCCCAGGTGGGATGTGCTGGGGAGCAGGAGTTGCTCACAGAGCAGGGCTGAGACCACCAGAGAGAGATCCCCTGCACCCATCTGTGCCAGAAACACCAGCACCCTCTCGTAGCTCATCTCCCCACTGCTGGGGCCTGGCCCAACAGCTGCCCCACGCAGAGGCTGCCCCAGCTTTGAAAATAGATAGTAACAAATGAGCGCGGGCAGCAGAAGTAGCAAAGCATATGGTAGGTGTTGGAGTTTATTCCTGTCGGTGAGTGTCAGCAGCGACAGACGGCTGGGGGTGGTGAAGCGAGAGGTTTTGGTGGGTGCCCGTGCAACACCACCCCACGGACTGCACAGCTGCGGCGAGGGTTGGGACCCTGCCACCCCCTGCCGTGTGCCATGGGCGGGGCACCCGGCGCTGCCATGCTCTCCTGGCACTCAGCAACGCAGCTCGGGGCTGTCTGAGCCCCCTCCCTGCACCTCAGGGGTGGTTGGTGTCCGCGGTGCCCGAGGCACCCCTAAACCCCCCAAAAATCCATGATTTGGCTGCTTCCAGAGAAGCTCGTGAGCCCCGTCTGTCCCAGCTGAAGGTCACCCGCCTGATCTGGGGGAACACCTGGGAGGGTGGATGGCTGCTCTCTGCCCCCAGGCACGGCTGGTCCCGGGCTCTGCCAGCACTGCCCGTTCAGCCCAGCCTGGCCCTGCGGCACTCGGGGGCTTCCATGGAATTGCCCCGGTGGCCAGAGCCGCTCTCGCCACCCTCTGCCGGGAGATGGGGTGGGCAGGCAGCCAGCGGCAGTGGGAGGGAACAGATTGCCCGCAAAAAAGCGCGTCAGTTCCCAAGCGGCAGCTCGGAGCAGGATCTCCTGAGGGTTTATCCCTTGTTTGTCTGAGCCCGCTCAGAGGGTCTGCGGCTGTTTAAGGACTCTTTGCCAGCGTCCTTGCAGCAGCATGGTGATGTGGGGCTGGGAAAGGTGAGCCCCCACTCTGCCAGAGGCTGCCAGCAGGACTGTGGAGCTCCTGGTGCTCAGTGGCTTGGGCACTGCTGTGGCCTCGGTCACTTTGAGGATCCCATCCTGCCCAGACTGGGCATGGAACAGCCCCGGCAAGCACTGCAGGCAGTATAAATCCTCCCCTGGCACAGGTGAAACAAACACTCGCCGAGCAGCAGCTCACCTGTGGCTCCTGCCCCTGCTAATTGCAGTGTTCTCACTTCACACCGATGTGCTTGATAAGATTAGCAATTAGAGAAACCTCATACGACAATTGGTCTGGGTCAGGAGCCGTGTGAGGGAAATTGGACGGAAGTGCAAATGGGAATTAATTATAACCTGGCAGTGGACAGGTTGGAGGGTTTGAATCTGTATTTTTATGTATTTCTCAGTGCAACTTCTGGCTCTGCCGCAGGTGTGAAGAGTGCCAGGGGCGTCACCACAGCAAAGACGCGCTCGCTGCTGTCCAGGCCATCACAGGGCTCAGACAGGGGATGTCACAGGACGAGCCCTGGGCTGGGATCCCGGTGTTGCCCTGGCACGGGGGAGTGTGGCCGCGGCATTGCTGGAGCTCCCTGCCCTTCCTGCTCTCCGCCTGGCAGCCGCCGTTGTTATCTCCATTGCCATGGCAATGCCAGCCCGGCTCCCGCCGCGTGTCCTCCGCCAGGCAGACGCGGTCCCACGCCGGGCTGGAGCCCCACTCCCGCCACAGCCCACCCAGCTGAACGGCCAGGGCACGGCCAGCGGGGTTAACACAACCCCAAAACGCTGTGGGGATAGAGATGGGCACGTCCCCTCACCCAGAGGTGAGGTCTGGGTGGGAAGCAGGGGGAGAGTTTGCACCTGGAACATCTCCCAGGCCTGCCCTGCTGTGTCCAGCCAGGTGCTCTCCACCACAGCAGGAGCTCTGTGGCCCACAGCCACCCTGGGCTCGGCCATAGCCCCCTGTGCTGTACTGGCCCGTGGCCCCAAAAGCCCTATCGATCAGCACCCGGCTGCTCTGATATTGAAGTGTTTGCCAGCAGCTGCTGGCGTTTAACAAATCCTCCTGTCTGCTTATTTATGCCATTTCCCCCCCTCCCACCTGGACCTTCTTGATGCTTTGGGAATTTTACAAACGTTTTAAAGGCAGTATTTCCAAGTCCACCAGGCAGCTAGAGAGGAGCAGGTCACTGGAAAGGGTGAGGAGAGGCAGGAAAGATCCTCCACCCCGCAAGGGTGCTGCTGCTCCCACCCTCACCCATCCTTGCATGCTCCCTGCACTCTCCCACTGCAGCTCCTTGTGTTCTGTACACCCACCCTGGCCCCAGCCCCAAGTCAAAGGTGGATCCAGTGAATTAATGGTGAGGGGGAATCCAAAGTGGCACTTCCCATCCTCTGGCTGCCTTTTCCTGGCTATGGGGGCAAGATCCGGGCCCAGGTTCCTGTTGGATTGCCAGCCTCAAAGCAGGAGAACAAAGTGCAAATGGAAAAGCAGAACAGAGGGAGTTTGTGCTGGGGCTGACAGTGCTGGGCAGATCCTGGCAGCTGCTGCCACGGTGCTGCATTTCAGCAGAGTGCCAAGCGCCACCGGGCTGACGAGGAGCTGGAGGACATCTCTGCTCCCGGGGGGCTCTTGGGACCCCAGCCCGGGGGTTTCCGTGTCCCCTGGAGGAGCACAGACCGCTGGGTGCCGGGGGGTGACGCCAGGGTGTCACTCTCCTACTGATGCGACTCTCTCTCCTGATGTGACTACAAGAGACTGTGGGATTCAATTAAGTTCTGTTTTCCTCCCAGTAACAGTGGGAGTCTCTCCTCTCCCCTTTAAGGCAGACACGCTGCCATGGAAGACAAATGCTCGCAATAAAGAGCTGGAGCGCGGTGTCGGGGGGAGGCCGATGCTCCCTGCAGCCGGCACTGCCCGCATCGCCTCCGCCGCTTCCCCGCGCCCTCCCCGCGCCTCTGCACGCCCCGTCCCGCCCCGGCCGGCCCGGCCCAGGTGCCCAGAACCGTGTGGCGGAGTCGCCACGGGCACCCGGCTGGCAGGACCCGCAGGGCCACCCCCTTCCCCGCGTGGAGCCCCCCGCCCCCGCCACCGGCCGAGGTTGCCAGGCAACGGGAAGATGCTTTTCTGACCGAAACGGTAAATCGGCAGCCGGGGTTGGGGGTGGGGGAGGGAAATGGCTGGGCTGGGGCTCCCCCAGCCTCAACAGCACCCAAAAAATCCAGAGAGGAGAAGCAGCCGTCGCAGCCCTTCTCGGCCAAAACTGCCGAGGACCCCCGAGCAGTGCCAGGGACAGCGCCGGGCACTGGGACCCCCAGCCTGGCTGGAGGATGGGGAAGGGACAGGGTGTCCCCCAGCAGGGACAATCCCGCTGGCCACCTCACTGCGGGACCCTCCCGGGAGCCTCGGCCCTGCCGAACATCCCGGGTGAGATTAAACCCCTAATTTGCCCTCTCCCTCCCCCGCCAGCCATCACGCCATGGCTAAATGAGCTCCAGGCAATTTTCTCAGAAGTTGAGTCCTCGCGCTGCGGGAACACAGGGCTAAAAATAGAAAAATAGCCGAGGCTTGTGTGTGCCTCTCGCCCAGGTGAGCCTCACTCCCTCACCCCGGAGATCAGGGCTCCTCCACATCCAGCTGCCTCCCCTGCTCTGCCTCAGTTTCCTGCACAGACTGGGCCACCCAAATGTGCGCCACAGCTGTGGCAGCCTCGGGGCCCCTGGCCAGAGGAATCCCTGTGCAGGGGAAATGTCCCAGGGCTCAGACATCACCTGGTGTGCACAGCAATGGGCAGAGCCGTCCTTGGGCTGGGAATTCCACCTGGCTGTGCTTTACCTGGGCACCCCCTGACCCGAGGATCTGTGTTGTGGAGTGGGGATGTATCACCCTCTCCCCCACCAGCAGCTCCCAGTTCAGGCACTCCTTTCAGCATGACCAAGCCCTCCCAGGTGCAGTGAGGCAGACGCATTTCCTTCCCACGGTGACTCAATTACAAATTCAGAGTTAAATCTTCCCCCACAAGATAACCCTCTCCACCCCTCTGGCTGCTTCCAGCACTTCGAATGTTGAACACTTTCCAGGGATTTTCGTTTGCTCAGGCTGACCCCATCCACTCTGGTTCAGACTAACTTAATCAGCCTCGTTTTGTTACTAACTGCTGCAGCTTTGGACCTCTCGAAAAAGCACGACTTAAATTATTAGCACCTACCAAGCTGCTTTCACCAACCCTGTGGGGGCCAGAGGTGAGAGAACAGATCTGTTCCCACCCAGCTTCTATAGCTACCAAAAATGACAAATTATCAGAATTGTGGAAATTAGAAAAATGGTATTTAGGTAACAGGCAAACACTCCTCTTTTATTCAGCAGCATCTGGCTTGGAACAGATTTGGAAGTGGCAGGTGGGGAGAGAAGAAAGCAACCTGAATGCTGTCAGCTGGGCCCTGGGAGTGGCGAGGAAAACAAAACCAGCACAATTTTTTTCATCACCAGTACTGAGAAGGGCTGCAGGGGTCAGGATGGGGGAGCAGGCGAGGAGGAGGAGGAGGAAGGACACCCACAGAGTGTGGGAAGGGGCTCTCCCTCACCACAGCCCTGGCTGTGAGCTGGCAATGCCATGGCTCAGCACAGCCCTGAGTCCCCTCTCAAGGAGGAACAGCACCTTTCCCCATGTACCCACCTCTCCCCAGGAGATTCACTCCACCTCACCCCACGGCTGGTGGGCAGCACCAGGGGAAGAGCTTCAGAAGCACCTTGAGCCCCTGGAAGGCTGTTTGGAAAGGGAAGCAGCACCCAGAAGAGCAGTGCTGCTCCATGTCTGGACAGTGCTGAGGTTCCAGTTCTGCTCCCCCCACACAGGGAGCTGTCAAGAATAATGCTAGGAAATATCTTGGGGAAAGCAGGAGCCAGGGCCACACCTGCATCTGTTTTAGAAATTACTTTATTGCACTAAAAAGAGGAAATCATCTGTAAACAAACATTCCATTCAGGTATTAATATATTTTTCACTCCAAAAATACATCATTAAATCCAGCCACAGAAATATCAAAGCAGGAACAATAGAAAATAGCTCCAGCAGCAGAGAGACCCATCCAAGCAACAGCCCTGGCTCCCACACCCCCAGCCCAGCACAGAGCAGGGCTCACAGCAGCTCATCCCCGGGGTCACTGCATGGTCACACACCCAACTCCAGCAAGACAGCCCTGGGACAGGCTGGGGTGGGGCAGGACGAGCGTCCCCAGGCCCTTGGGTGTCCCTCTGGGGTCAGCCTCCACCCGAGGAGCAGCCTGGGGTCCTGCTCTCAGCATCCTCCTCCCCCAAACCCAAAGGCACACGGTCCTTCTGTGGGGGATGTGTCACCCCTCAAACCTCTCAGAGCACCAAAGTCTTCATCCCACTCCCATTTCCCCTCTTCTTGCAGCCTGTCCCCCCCGCCCCAGCAGCACCCACATGCCCCCAGCCCCTCGCAGGCGCAGCACCCCAGGGAGCACAGGATGCTGCTGGTGGGGTGTGCGGGGCCTGTTGGGCAGCAGCCAGCTGGGCAGGGTCCCCTTCCTGCCCTAGACCTCCTCAGGGGCAAGATGTTCACCCCATACCCTGGGATGTGACACCTCTCCCTATCCCCCCCTCCCCAGAGCCCTCATCTGCCCCCAAGGTGAGCCTGGGCACTTGGGGACCATCCCTGGTGCTGGCTCCTCGGGGAGCGCAGGGAAGCCTCAGGTGGGAAACTCCCTGTGAAGGACGGACATGTCCTTGTGTCCTGCAGGGTTTGTTTTCAACCACAAGCTCAGCAAACAGCCACGATCACCCTGAATCCCCCCGGCATGCAAACACGGCGCCAGCAGAGCTACGCCCGGCGTACCTGGAACGTATTTACAGACAGAAGTGAAACGCTGCGAAAGATCAGCCTCGGATATAAATAGTCAACACTGAGATCTGCCATCTGCTGCAAAAGGACAAGGAAGGAACATCGACTGCCACCACAGAGGTTAACACAGAGGGGACACATGTGTGCGTGTGTGTCCGCGCGTGCTGCAACAGGCGGGGACGGGAGCGCTGCAAATCCTGCTCCCTGCACAGAAACATGCAGAGCCCGACACAATGGGGGACACCACACCAAACAACAACGCAGCGTGTTTTATCCACCCCCAGAAATGCCCCAGCGGGGCTGGCATCCCCCCCACTCCCGCTGTCCCCAGCCAGTCAGCTGGGACGAGGGGAGGGTGGGAGGGGAAGGGTTGGGAGCACCTCGCTCCCTCCCCAGAGGGAAACTGAAAGCCAGGCCAGTCACTTTGGGAAGCCAGATCCTGCTGGCCACGGGAGCTTGGTGGTCCCACAGGACGCATCTCTGATGTCCAGTGGATGCAGCCACTTGAAAGATGCTCAGCCCTCATAGACAAGGGAGAGTTGAGGGCTGTGGAACCTCAGCCTGCCCCCCTGCCCAGCCTCACCTGGGATGGCCCCAGCACGCAGGGAGGGCTACTCCTGCCACCTCAGCTTTTGTCAGCAAGCACATCTGCTGGGACACTGCCTGGGACCATCCGTGTGCCCAGGGTAAGGGATGCCAGCCCCTGGCATCTCCCTCCCGTGGGCAGGGGAAAGGCACAGGCAGCCTCCTGGATTTGGGCAAACCAAAGCACCCAAAGCTCCATGAACAATTTCCCACTGGGGGTCAGCAGTGGGGGACAGTGCTGGGGTGGGCAGGGAGGGCAGCCCGGGAGGCTGCAGCTGTCAGACCAAGCCAACCTTGCAGCCTCACACGGCTGGACGGAGTCCAGGAAAGGCTCAAAAGCCACAAACCTGACTCATCCCCCTGGGTGACCATCCTTGGCCCGCCCTCAGGTCACCTCTGCAGCATTTTCTTTGCGGTTTCCAAGACCAGAAACTTGTCTTTTAAATTAAAGCTGTCACCTGACTACAGGTGCTGGGGCTTTGAGAGGTGGCCGTAAGTGCGCTACAGAGATTTACCCACCTTCCACCCTGCTTGGCAGCAGCTGGAAACCACAGGCACAGGGAGGGAAGAGTCCAACAGGTGTTTCCATCCTTCCTGCTGGGGAATGAGCTGGAGGCTCCCCACTTTCTGCTGGGCTCCAGGAGATGCAGCCCCGGGGAGGGAGCAGGGGCAGAGGCTGTGGCTGTCAGCTGGTGTTGGCAGAGCCCCGCAGCAGCGCCACTCCTGGGGACCCCCACACTCTGCCACGACCCCGGCCCTCCTCAG
Source organism: Leptocoma aspasia (assembly GCA_013399835.1). Taxonomy (NCBI): domain Eukaryota; kingdom Metazoa; phylum Chordata; class Aves; order Passeriformes; family Nectariniidae; genus Leptocoma; species Leptocoma aspasia. The sequence continues at coordinate 17,533 of VXAX01004756.1, forward strand.
GGGGCCCTTCCAAACCCTCCTCCAGCGGGGCTGGGGGACAGAGCCGGCCTCCCTGCCTCACCCCGGCCCCACAGGTGGGAGGGTTCCCTCCGGGGCTGATTGCAGGTACCTACAGGCAGGACAGGAGGGCGGTGAGTGGCAGCTCCTTCTCTCCCAGCAGCGTGTCCCGCTTAAGGCTGCTGCCCTTGTTGACCACCTTGAGCTTCAGGGACATCTTCCTGGCGTGGCCGGGGCCCAGCCCATCGAAGAAGAAGTCCTCGTTGAAGACAGGATTGCGGCTGTTCTTGACAATGGTGCTGCGCTGCTTCTGCAGCTTCCCGGGGTTGAGGCACAGCGAGACGCAGCAGTTGATGCTGCGCAGGTCGACGAGGGCATCGTAGAGGTCCTCGGCGGAGACCAGGCGCACACGCAGCCGGGCGTTGGAGGGGTCGTACTCGGCAGCCAGGCGCAGGCTCCCGCCGCGGCTCAGCCGCAGGCTGTGCTCCCGGTCACGGCCCGCGGGCAGGTCCAGGGGCAGCAGGGCGGTGGGAGTCTGCGTCCCGGCCGGGGCGCTCCTGGCACGGCGCTGGGCACTGGGGCTGGTGTCAGCCGAGCTGTCGTCGGTGGACAGCGAGCTGTTGCGGGCCACCGAGTGCTTCAGCTTGATCACCTTGGACTGGCTCTCCTGGCTGAAGAGCTTCAGCAGGGAGACGGAGCGGGAGAGCAGCGGGGAGCCGAAGGGTGAGGACTCTGCCGAGGAGCACGTGTCGCTCTCACCGCCGCTGAAGTAGCGGCCGGGGTGCATCAGGGCTGCGCCGAGGTCAGCGGGTGTCCGGCGGCCGCTCTCGCCGTTGAGCTTGGCTTTGCGCTGGGCGCTGGGCGAGGTGACCGGCGAGGGGCAGAGGCTGCTGTGCTCGCTGTGGAAGAGCGACTCTTTGCGCCGGGTGTGGGGGCTCTCCATCAGCGTGGCAAAGCCGTAGGAGGTCTGCGCCTTGGGCACGTAGGGCAGCGACATGGCCGTCTGTGCCTGCGGGTCCACGTTGGTGCCGCAGCTCCCCTCGGTCCAGTCCTCAGCGGTCTCGATCTGGATGATGTGCCGCCCGGTGGTCCGGGACCGGGAGCGGCTGGACGGGCGGGGGCTGCGCGGGGGCTTGCGCTTGGCCAGGTCCTGTTCTGAGACTGAGGCACCCAGAGCAGCGGCCGCGGGCACCTCAGAGCCCTCAGCCTCGGCGGGTGCCGCGCTCAGCTTGGGCGGGATGAAAAAGTCGGGGATCTTGTCGGGGGTGAGGACATTGCTGTAGCGGGACCCCCGCGAGGACTCCTCT
>VXAX01004756.1:28901-45934 GCA_013399835.1 Leptocoma aspasia
GCGGCCCCGGGGGGTGGCGGGGGCCGGGATTAACGGGAGCGCGGGCCCGGGCGGTGCCGGTGGCCGGGGCCGGCTGAGGGCTCTCCCCGCTGGGCCGCGCTCCTCAAACCGCCGCTGCCGGCCCGGGACGCGATGGAGCCGGGGGATGCTGCAGCCCGAAGGATCGCGGGGATGGGCGCTGCACCTGCCGGTTCTGTGCCGCTTTCCCCGTGCGCTCCCGTTCCTGGGCGGCCAAACCGCCCCGGGCCCGGCCAGGGAATCCCCCACCGTCCTGCTGGGGTCGGATTTAAGCATCCGAGACTGTCTGTAGGCTGTGGACAGAGAGCGTTTCAGAGCAGCATCTCTCGCTGCTGTCACTCGTGTTTGGGGTCCCGCTCAGCTGGGTGAGCTCGCTGAAATGCAGGACCGGGCTGCTGAAAGGTTTTTTGGCTTTTCTCTGTTTTGCAGCGCCAGGGGATCGGGGAGCCCAGCGTGTACCACGCCGTGGTGGTGATTTTCCTAGAGTTCTTTGCCTGGGGGCTGCTGACCACACCGATGCTGACGGTGAGTGTGTCTCCACGGGAGTTCTCCTGGGGCTCCTGAGAATTCAGGTCTTAGCACAACCTTTCCCTGGGGAACTGTGGAAAGGGAGTATTTGGTTGTGCCAAAAACATTTAGACAGATTAATCTGGTAATATAAAATGCAAATCAAACATACACACAGCACAAAGGGACCCACAGAGAAGTGACATAAGGTAAAACCAGAGGGGGTTCAGGTGTTGGGGAAAGGCAAGTTTGAGCCTCACTCAAGCATGCTGGAATGATTTATAGACCTGGAAAGTGTTAAAGACAGTGGTTTTCCATACTGGAAAGGGCAGGCAGAGCTCCTCACATTGTTGGCAGGATATTTCCCCTTTTCCCTGGATTGTGCCCTTCCACTCCTCTGGCTGGCAGATGCTTACAGAAATTTTGCAGAAGTTGCTAGCTGTGGCTTTTTCATTTGGTTTTGGTTTGTCTTCCCCCCAGGTCTTACACCAGACTTTTCCTCAGCACACGTTCCTGATGAATGGTCTGATTCATGGAGTCAAGGTAAGGAATATTCCTTCCAGGATTTCCTTTAAATCTGCCATCAGTGCAAGAAGGACAAGCCATTATTATCTATATAATTTGCTGATGCCAGCCAATATTTGGCCAGTTTGAGGGGGCTCTGGCAAACCTGATGCAAAAGGAAGGACACAGACATGGGGCAGCTTGTGCAAGCTGATTTTACTGAGCAGGAGTGACAACGTGCTGCTGTCAGCGTGGGGCTGGAGTCACAACAGCTGTGTGTTTCAGCTGGAAATATTCTCATCAGCATGAGATCAGCCCTGTGCCCATCCTCTGGAGCATAACAGAATGACAAATCAGTGACACCTAAGCTTATTAGAGGTAGAAGCTGGAACCAGTGACCTCCAGGCAGGAGGTGGGAATGTGCTGTGGCACAGGGAGTGGGACTGGAGAGCTTCTTGCACTAGACCAGCATTCCCAGAGCAGAATTGCAGGCAACAGTTGTGAACAGGCAATAGTCCTGTGTTCTGACTGGGGAATCAGGCAACACAGACAGTTCTTGGCTGTCTCTGGCAAGAGGATCTTGGAAAACAGCCCCAGATTTTGGGTTTGCTGGGCACTCCCATCAGCACTGAAAGGCTCTGCCCTGCCTGCCTAGGGCTTGGGAGATATGGAAAGGCCTTGAATAATTTTATTTGTGCTTAATGGCCCTGGCTTCTCCATTGTGTCTGTCCTGTCTCCACCTACAAGAGAAAGCTTTCCCCAGAACTGCAGCAGCTGTTGCCATGGTGGAGCTGTGCCAGCAGCTTTTCAGGTCCTGGCAGGGCTGCCTGGGTGCCCACAGCAGAGCTCTGCAGGGAGCAGGAGTGCTCAGTAGGGCCTTGCTTGTCAAGGATTTGGTTTTCCCTCCCTAAAAGGATGTGGGGAGTTAAGTAAACTGCTCTGTTGTAACAGCATTGCTGCTTGTAGCAATCAGGAATGGGTTGTCTCCTCCTGATGTTGTTGAAAGCTCTCACTGAGGGGTTTCTCTGTCCTCTGGTCTGTCTGTCCATCCCAGGGTTTGCTCTCTTTCCTAAGTGCCCCACTGATTGGTGCTCTCTCTGATGTCTGGGGCAGGAAATCCTTCCTCCTTCTCACCGTCTTCTTCACGTGTGCACCAATTCCCCTGATGAAGATCAGCCCGTGGTGAGTTCACCCTCAGTGCAGCCCCAGGGCTCTGAGGAGGGGTAGCAGCAAGAGGCTGAAGGAGGAGGCTTTGCAGGTGCTCATTTCAGGATGAGATGGAAGAGTCTCATCCATCTCAAGAATGGAGGAGGAGGCTCAGCCTAGAGACTGACTTGTCTGGTTCTGGAGGCTTCACTTGGGAATAAAGGGTTGGTCTGTCCTCTGTGCTTGTTCCCCAGCTCAGTGCATTATTTCTGCTAGGGAAAATAAATGATAAAACTTTAGGGGTCTCCAGACCAAGACTCCATGTTTATGTTCTGGTGCACTGCAACAGGATGGACTGAAGGGAAAGCAAGGGAGAGGCTCTGCTTCAGCAGCTGTGGACAGTTAGGTTGCTGTCTAACTGTGCCTTGGGCTCTTGCAGGTGGTACTTTGCTGTCATTTCCATGTCTGGAGTGTTTGCTGTCACCTTTTCTGTGATTTTTGCCTATGTGGCCGATATCACACAGGAGCACGAGCGCAGCACGGCGTACGGCCTGGTAAGGAGCTGAGTCACTGTCCTGGCTCTCAAAAGAGCCAGGGGCTCTTTATATCTGGGGCTTTTCAGGTAGGAGAGATAATAAAATTAAGGTGGGGGATGTATTGATTAATCATACAGTCTCCCTGTCCTTCTGTTTGGGATTTAGCTCTGAGGGGGAGGCTGATCTCTGCCCACTCTGAGTGCTGGCTGTGTTGTATGAACCAGCCTGGCCCTTGAGCTTTTCCACACCAGGGAAGGGGAGCCTGTGATGCTTGGTGTAATCCTGCCCTTCCTGTAGCTTTACTGACAGGACCATATGGAAATTGCTAGGACAGCTCTGATTTCCCTTTGCTAGAACTTAGCCCAGGTGCACCGAGAGAATCTGTCACCTGCCTCTGCACAGGAGTCCCTGTGAATTCTTGTTTACCTCTCCATCAAAGGTGCCAGGAGGAGTTCCCCTGGGTCACTGGGGAGGAGGAAATGGGCTCTGGGAAGAAGAGGCTGTAGGGATGTGTTGTGTGAACATATAATAAGTTTCCCTGCATGCAGGCCTGCAGAAAATTGTTCCCATGGGAAAGCATCTTTTACTGTCTTTTTACTCTGTACAAGTTTCTATAAACAAATCTCTGAGCTGTGTTTCAAAGACAGAGATGTTCTCTGCCTGTCTCCTGATAATAGAAAATAGAGGTTTTTCTTTCTTTTAACCTATGAGGTGAAAAGTTGTTATCTCTGATTGTGTAAGCTGTTCTGGCATTCCTTAGACAGAGCTGGAAGCAGCAGCTTGGATGCTCCGGGCTGGGCAGATAATAGCCCAATTCTTTTATGAATTCTTTGAATTATGAAGTCATGCTAATAAAATATATTTAACCTTCTAATATTATTGCTAAGAGTCCTTTGTCACCACAAGGACCACAGCAATAGGGATGTTTTATGCTTCCAGGTCTCAGCCACGTTTGCTGCCAGCCTGGTCACCAGCCCTGCCATCGGCGCGTACCTTTCCCAAGCCTATGGTGACACCTTGGTGGTTGTGCTGGCTTCAGGGGTTGCTTTGCTGGATATTGGCTTCATCCTGCTGGCTGTGCCCGAGTCTCTGCCTGAAGAGATGCGCCCAGTCTCCTGGGGAGCCCCAATCTCCTGGGAACAGGCTGACCCATTCGCTGTGAGTGAGCCTGCTGCCGTTTTCCTGTCTGCTGGTAATGCTTAAAATGGGAGTAAAGCACATGGGATGCCATTTTCTTCATGGTGGAAAAAGCTTTTTCTTTATTTGTGTAACTCGGGTTTTATACAGTTTTACAGACCTCGTGTAGGACACTAATTAGTGGTTAGTAGTCTCTTGCTAATTACATTATTGATTAGTGAAAGTTGTTATGCTGTATTGATTGGCCACTCAAACCCTTGCTGCATATGTGCCAAGAAGGTTGTTTATGAAAGATAGTTTTCATTTTTCTATCTAACAGTGTAGAAACAGTTTATACAGGTGCTAGTTGCTTTTGACCCAGGAATAGATTGTTTTGTTAATGAACTGCTCACAACAGGATTGATTTCACGTGGGAACTGCAAAATGCTAGCTTGGCTTAGAAGAAATGACAGGCTAGCTAGAGAAGGCTTGATTTTATGAAGCCTTTTTTATAATTTTTCTACCTTACTGCAACAGCTTAATGTTTGCTTTAGTCCTGCTGATTTTTAAGGCGTTAAGCCCTTGGTTTGCCAGCAGTGTGCCCTGGTGGCCAAGAAGGCCAACGGCATCCTGGCCTGTATCAGGAATGGTGTGGCCAGCAGGAGCAGGGAGGTCATTCTGCCCCTGTACCTGGCCCAGGTGAGGGCACACCTCGAGTGCTGTGCCCAGTTCTGGCCCCTCAGTTTGGGAAGGAGGTTGAGATGCTTGAGTGCAGCGAGAGGGGGCAACGAGGCTGGTGAGGGGCTGGGAACACAAACCCTGTGAGGAACCACTGAGGGAGCTGGGGGTGCTCAGCCTGGAGAAAAGGAGACTCAGGGGTGACCTCAGCACTCTCTGCAATCCCTGAAAGGTGCCTGTGCTCAGCTGGGGTTGGGCTCTTTCTCCAGGCAGCACTGACAGAACCAGAGGACACAGCCTCAAACTGCCCCAAGGGAAATTTAGGTTGGATATTAGGAAAAAGTTTTTCACAGAAAGAGTGATAAAGTTCTGAAATGGCTGCCTGGGGAGGTGGTAGAGTCACCATCCCTGGATGTATTTAAAAAAAGTTTGGATGTGGCACTCAGTGCCATGCTCTAGGGAGGTGTTAGGGCTGGGTTGGACTCGATGATCTTGAAGGTCTCTTCCAACCTGGTGATTCTGTGTGATTCTGTCTTTGTACCTGGAGATTTTTCAGTGATATTAAGTCAAATTTAAAAACATTCTTTCTCATTCCCCACCCCTTTTCTCTGCAGTCCTTGAGGAAGGTGGGTCAGGACTCCACAGTGCTGCTCATCTGCATCACAGTTTTTCTCTCCTACCTTCCCGAGGCCGGCCAGTACTCCAGCTTCTTCCTGTACCTGAGACAGGTCAGTCTCTGTCAAAGCTCTGGCTGCAGGAAATCCTGGCCTATAAATACAGCCAGAGTTGTGTCACCTGTCCCAAGGTGGCTTTTCTTGGCCAATTGTTGTATGAACATATTATAAGTTTCTCTGCATGCAGGCCTGCAAAAAAATTCTTCCCATGGAAAAGCATCTTTTACTGTCTTTTTACTCTGTACAAGTTTCTATAAACAAATCTCTGAGCTGTGTTCAAGGACACAGATGGTTTCTCTGCCTGTCTCCTGATATAAGAAATGAGAGTTCTCTTCCTTTCAACCTATGAGGTAAAAAGTTGTTATCTCTGATTGTGTAAGCTATTCTGGAATTCCTTAGACAGAACTTGAAGCAGGAGCTTCGGATGCTCCAGGCTAGGCAAATAATAGCCCAGATCCTTTGGATTATGGAGTCATGTTAATAAATCATATTTAGCCTTCTGATAGTATTATCAAGAGTCCTTTGTTAACTCATAGACCACAGCAATAGCCAATAACTCAGTAAAGCTGATACTGTAAGAAATAGTGATTTGTTCCAGCTCTCCTGGAAAATGTGTGAGCCTGCTTACTGCTCTGTAGGCATTGCCAGGGGCAAGGCCTGGCTTGGCTCCTTGCTGGTGTCTGCCTGGCCATCCTGGCTGTGCCACCTTCAGGCACTGGAAAGGGAGTTCAGTGATTTAAAACCATTTCTTCAGCCAGAGGAAAATCTTCTGTTTGATTCCTATGGTAGCCCAGAGACAGTGGCTGTTAAGGTGCAGGTCCCTGAGAAGCAAATTCAGTAAGCATGAGTGACTTTGATGGAGGGGCTTTTGTCACCTGGTACAAATCTGCCTGAAAAGTCCCTCTTTGATGTTTTCACAGGTCATTGGTTTTTCCTCAGAGACTGTAGCAGCCTTTATTGGTGTAGTTGGAATTCTCTCTATACTGGCTCAGGTGAGAAGCAATTTTTGTGTTGGCTTGAGCAGTCTGCTCTAAGAACGTCCAAAATTTCTGATTTTGGGGCTGCTGAATTGTCAGAACTCCTGTGGCCACACAGACTTTTGAAACAGAGAATATCTTAAATTGGGAGGGACCCGTAAAGATCATCAAGATGCCTCAAGTTCCTGTCCTCTTGTCTCCTGGTGTTGCCCTCTTTCTTTGCCCCTGCCTTGAAAACACCTGTTTTTCTTTCCAGACAGTGGTGTTGGGAATTCTCATGCGCTCGATAGGAAATAAAAACACCATTCTCCTGGGACTAGGCTTCCAGATCCTGCAGCTTGCCTGGTATGGCTTTGGATCACAGCCTTGGTGAGGGTTTGCCCACATTTCTCTCCCTCTGTGGCCGCTCCCACCCTGCAGCACAGGGCCAGGCTGTGGCTGTTCCTCACAGCTGCCTCCTTCCTCCCCAGGATGATGTGGGCAGCAGGAGCTGTGGCTGCCATGTCCAGCATCACCTTCCCAGCCATCAGTGCCATGGTGTCGAGGAACACGGACCCTGACCAGCAGGGTGAGTGCTTGGGGACCCATCTGATGGGGGAGGGGGTCATCCCAGCAGGTGCTGAGCTGTTACAAGGGCAGGTTCTTGGCCATGGTGGTGGAGGGGTGGGCAGGAACATCTGTGCCAGCTGTGGAGTGTCACTGTACTCAGAGCAGTATTGACACTCTTATCTTTGACCACGGCTGGTGCTTTACTGGAGAACTCCCAAGTCATGCAAGTGGATGTTTGGTGCTGTCTCTCTGAGGCAGAGCAGGCTGCTGCATTTTGCCTGCCTCACAGTACATCTCCAAGTCCTCAATTAAATTCCAGTTGGAAATTGTTGTTTGATGTGCCCATGCTTATTTCAGTCTGCAAAGCAGCAAGCCCAGCATTACTGATTTTTGTAGAACCTGGCGCTGAGTGAAGCTGCTCATCTGCAAACATCTCCCCCTGCACATCAGCCCAGATCCAAGTGCTTGATCCTATCTCTAAATATCTCTAAATATGTATCCTCGAATAAAACAAGTTTCTTTGGAAAGCTGGAGGCATTTCCCCCCCTTCCTCACTCTGTCTCCAGGTGTGGTGCAGGGGATGATCACTGGAATTCGGGGTCTGTGTAATGGCCTGGGGCCAGCACTCTATGGTTTTGTCTTCTATCTCTTCCACGTGGAGTTGAACGAAATGGCTGAGGTGGAAACTTTGGGCAAGGTCTCCAAACCCAACATGGCCAACCCTACGGATGAGGTACCTCTTCAGCTTCTCACTCTGTTTGCTGGGCTGTGTTTGCCCTCATGCTTGAATCATTCCAGTCTTCCTCTGTCTCTCTACAGAGCAGCATCATCCCTGGGCCACCCTTCCTGTTCGGGGCGTGCTCCGTGCTGCTGTCACTGCTGGTGGCCCTGTTCATTCCGGAACACAACCTGGCACTGAGGTCAGGCAGCCACAAGAAGCACAGTACAGGGGCCCAGGCCCACCCCCACAGCCCACCAGCTGGGGGGTCTGATGGCAAGGAGCCCCTGCTCGAGGACAGCAGTGTGTGAGGTGGGACAGGGGACCTGCCCTGGGGCTCGACTCCACATCAAGGATGGACTCAGCTGGAGTTCAGGGAGGGGGAGAGAGGGATCCGAGGTAACAGACTGTGCCACTAACAGCTACTGAGGAGGGACAAGGGTTCCCTTCGAGCCAAATACACCCAGCTGGTGCAAAAATGGAATTGTATCACCTGGTGCTGATGGAAAGGGGAGATACAGAACTGCTCCACTGGAGGGATAGTTCTGGAAAGCAAACCTGCCCTTGTGCGTGACCCCTGTGTGCCCTGCCAAACCCTCTGCTCACGGGAGATGGAGCCAGCCTGAGCTGTGTTTGGTGGGAGCTCACTGAGCTGCCCCTGGACTGAAATATGGCATTTGCTCCATGCCCCATCCCTGATACAGCTGGTTCCTGCTGCTGGCCCCTGGCACCCCTGCACGTGTGGTGACACGCTGAGGGGACGGGGTGCGTGTGTGAAGCACAGGGAGTGGAGCTCTGAGCTTCCTCTCTGCTGGAAGGCCTGAGGAATTTGGCCCATTCTGCCCCAAGTGAAACTTAAACCAAAAAAATATAAATCTACTGACTTAGTGTTCTGATGAAGAGGAGAAAAATGAAGAAGTTGCAGCTGACACAAGGGAGAATGGGCAGGTGAGAGAAGGGCAACTACATGAATTACAAACACTTGGGTGGCCACAACAGCTGTGGTTCTGTTTGGTTTTCTTTTCTTGTCACTCTGAGGTGGCATTTGCCTGTTGCCTCCATGGGCAGCAGGTAGAAGGATTTTTTCAGAAATCTTTTTCTGGAGCTGTGAGGGTTGTTTAGGAGATAGAGTTCTCTGGCAGGTTGGAGAAACAACTTGGCTGTGCTGAGCACTTTGGAGATGTGTGGTTTCCTGGGAGAAAGGTCAGAGAAATGACTGTTTACCTTTAGCACTTGTATAAAGCATGCTGGTTTGCCCCTGCTCTCCTGCCATCTGATGCTAAACCCAAAGAGTGTCTAGAGCTGGTTTCTTCTCAACCCAATAGATCCTGATGGTGAAGGTTGTGTTGATTTGGGCTTAGGGGTTTGGATTCCATGTGGCATTTCTGAGCCTGCTGTGGAGGCTTTTGTTTATGGAACAGTGGAGCTGCAGCTTCTGCTGCACGCTCAGCTGTGCTTAGAAAGAGCAGGAGGTGCTTGGAGCATTGTGAAAAGAGCTGAGGCAAACAGGGAATGTGTGGTTGTTTATAGAAATGTGGCAGAGGGCAGGAAACAATTGTTCTCATTTGAGTAAATAAGAAGTGGTGGCATTGAGCAGTTCTGGGAAGTTAGGACCAAACCGAGGACACTTGAGGAATCCTTTGTTAAAGGAATTGAGGATGCAGCAGCCAAACCAGTCCTGCCTTGGCTGTTCTCTGGCTGAGGTCCCCTCTGTGGGTTTGGGGAAGGTTACCCAGGGGAAAGCAGCCAAAAGGGGGGCAAGTGCTGGCCCTTTACATCGTGGATCTTTGCAGACACACAGCAGTGACTGCAAATGCCATTTGGTTATCAGAGCTGGGTATTTAAGTGAAAGAGTTGACAGTTTGTTTTGCATTGATCTGGCCTGGTGGCAGCTCCTGTGCTCAGAACTAGGAGCAGCTGGGACATGGAGGGATGCTGAGGTGGGTCTGGCTGCAGGTCTGAGGAGCAGAGCCAGCAGGAACTTCCTTGACCTGCCGTGACTCCATTTTTCCAAAGCTCCTTGTGGTGACACTCCCAATTCCCAAACATTAGTGGGATGGTCAGTACTGTGTGTGCATGGCAAGCTTTTATCCTGAAGGAAATCCTGTCACTTGCACTTCCAGGCAGCAGTTCCCCCACCTCTGTGTTCCTCACAAAAATGCCTTTTTTAGACGGGACTTTTACCGAGTCCCAGTGATCTGTTGATTTACAATGGGTTAAAGTGAGCTGCAGTAGTTTTTTCCCTCACACACAGGTGAAGTAAAACAGAATTGTTACCTCGCTCACACGGAGGCACTCGGAGCTTCACGGGTACAATACAGCGACACGTTACAAAAAGACGAGCAGAATTTATATGATATAAAGTATATAGAGATATATTTTTAAAAGTCCTCTCCCTTATTGCATAGTTTATTGAAACCAATGTGTTTCTGGTCCTGTTCCCTCTCACCACTGCTGCTGCCTGTGGCCTCTCCTTCCCCTCAGGCCCCAGAACTGTCCAATCTTCCCTCCCTGGTCATGTCCCTCACGATGTGACCCCTGAGCTTCTGGTGACTTGTGCATTGTGGGCCTGGAGTGTTTTGGTCCCTTTGTCAGCCCCCAAACTCGGGGCCAGGTGCTGCCAGCAGGTGACTGCCAGGTCAGGGGCTGTGGCCTGGTTGGTGACCGGCTGTGCTGTCACCGGTGATGGCACTGGGCACCGGTGGGGTTACAGCACTGGCAGCTGGGGTGGGGATATGGCAGCAGGTGGATGGAGTGGGGGTACAGCACCAGGCAGCAGCAGGACCTCTACAGGTGCCATTACCAAGAGAAAGGTGACTTGTGCTGGTGTGCAGACCTGGGAGCAGGGGCTCTGTGAGGCACAGAGGTGCTGGGAGCAAGCAGGGATCCCTTCCCACCCTACTGGGGTTCCTCTCACCTGGCTGGGTGGGGCCTTGGCCCGGTGCCTCCCCTTCCCTGGGCGCAGGGCTGTGAGCCCTGCACTGTTCTGCCTTGACCTGGCAGAGCAGGAGCTGGGCCAGGCAGTGCTGGAGCTGAAGTTACCAGAGCCAGATGAAGAACAACTTGTTCTGAAGGGCCGGTGCTTCCTCAGCATCCCACCTGGAGGCTGGAAAGGCTGTGTGGAGCATTCAGCTAGTTTTGCCAATTCTTGTTACTTTATATGAAAAAGCAACTTTTTAAAAAGGAGTCTTTTCTTAAAATCCGCTTGATCTCTGCTGTGCAGTGCCTGAGCCTGGCTGTTTAACATCAGGATTCCCAGGATTTGTCTGCAGGGACTTAAAATCTGGGATGGTAACAGCAGTGCCCAAACACAAGGCAAAAATCATCTCAATGGCCTGTCAGCAGTCGTCCTGGCAGGTCAAGTGAGTCTCAACTGATCTTGTTGCATTAAAAACCCGAGTTACACCATTGCTTTCTCTTCTGCCATTAATTTTGCAATGTAGTAACTTTTTACTTCCCTGTTTTTATTGTTTTTCTGCACTCCAAAGGCTGTTGACAGCTGTGGTATCTTTAAAGCGTGGGCACTCGGCCCCACCTCTGCTCTCTCACAGTTCACCATCACGTGCGTTTGTGTCTCTTTTTTAAGCTAACGATAAAATGTATTTATTTTGGTTCAGGTTGTGTTTGGAACTGGCTAATCTCTCCCTCTGATGGATTATTTATTAAACTGCTGCTTTCCTGTTGTGTCGAAGGTCTCTGTCCTTGTTCCTCTCCATCACCAGTGGTACCAGGCAGTTTCTGCCCAGAATTGAAATGACCTTTGAGAATTATTTGAAGATGTGGGAGAGGTTTGGGAGAGCTGGGTCAGGGCTGCCAGTTCCTGACCCAGCTCAGGATGGGAAGCAGGTCCCTGGCTCCTGCCTGCCCCACTGGAGCCTCCTCCTGGACTGGTTTTTAGTAGCCCAGACTCTATTGTCTCAATTTTCAGCCAGGCCTAATTTAGATCTTATCTGACTCATTTAAACGCTCTTTGTGGTGGCTGAGGATGGCCCTAAGTGACTAATATAATCCCAAAAAATATAAACACATCCAAGTCAGCTCTGGGATGGGAACTGGTGCTTGATGGATGGTATCCTGGAAACATGAGCTGTTACACAGCTTGTTGCTTCTGTATGTATTTCCTCTGGACTGGAGCTAGCTTTTGTTTTATTGTTTCCATCTTTAATTGAGAGAAAACCTGCAACTCATCTCACGTGATGTTGCTGGAGAACAAAGGGCAGGTGTTGAAGGATGTTGTTGATCTCCTGATGCTGTGGTTCCTGTGGCAGTGGCAAAGCCTTGTCCCTTCTGGTGTCGGTGGTGACAGCCTGGGGCTAGACCCCAACCCGAGGGGCTCCAGGGGTATCCTGTGCTGGAGCCAGCACTCGTCCCTTGGTGCTTTGTGTCTCCACACTGAACTGTTTTGTTTCCTGAGCAACATCTCTGTTCAAAGTATTGCCCGGCACAAATCCCCGTGCCTGCCCTGCGGGAGGAAGCACAATGGGCTTCCAGGAAAGGTGTTCAGGCCCCTGAGTCTGGAAAACCATCATTCCCTTCGTTCCTTCAAAGGCTTCCTGTGGGGTGGTATTGCCGTGGTCCTTTCATTAACAAAGGACTCTTGGCAATAATATCAGAAGGCTAAATATGATTTATTAACATGACTCCATAATTCAAAAGGATTTGTGTCACACTATCGTGTAACATGAAACATAGAGACAGAGTGTAGTCACACTCGAGAGAAGGTAAGGAAGAAGGAAGTTTATTTTGGTTTTCACATTATATAGAGTTTTGGAAACGACTGTTGATTGGAAGGTGAAGTTACCACCTCTCCAACTACACTGGTTAATGATAAAGTTTATCAAACTTTCCTCAGGAGAAAGAATGAAAAACAAAAGAACAGTTAGAAAAACGTGCATATTTACAAAAACAGTGTGAGAAACTTCATTATAAGAATGAAAACATCAGAAGGTTGAAAAAATGAGAGTGACAGATTTGGGCTATAATGTGCCCAGGTACAGAGCTCAGATGCTTACTTCTTTATGCTCCATACAAGAATGCCAGAATGCTTACAATATCAGAGAGATAACAGTCCTTCACCTCAATGAAAGAGAAACCCACATCTTCCCATATCGGGAGACAGGCAGAGAAATCCAAATGTCCTTGAAACACAGGTCAGAGATTTTGTTTACAGAAACTTATACAGAGTAGAAGACACTAAAAAGAATGCTTTCCCATGGGAAGATTTTTCTGCAGGCTTGCATACAGAGAAACTTATAAAATGTTCTTGCAATAGGGTGGAAAACACTCCTGGTGTGTAAGCTTGCTCCTTCTGCCCTGTGCACGCAGCCTGGTGCTGTCCCTGTGCTGTGCCCAGGGCTCCTGTGCTCCTCTGGGCTGGGGGAAGCTCTGAGCCCAGGGAGGAGAGCAGGTGGTGGAACAGGGGTTGTGGTGGGTCCACTACTGAGGGGCTTGGTGAGCAAGAGCTGCCCTGGGGGCTCTGCCATGTCACTCTGAGCTGGGCCAAGCCCCCTGGCCTGCCCCTGGCTCTGTGGCTGAGCTGTTGGAACTGGAGGATTATCAGGTTTCCATGACTCCAATTTCCTCTGTGTTGCCCCCTCTGCAGGTGGCTGGGGCAGCTCTGGGCACTTCCAAGCCCCAAAGCAGAGGAAGTGCAGCACAAGGTGTGGGGCTTTCTGGTAACTGCTAATTTCTTGAGGTCCAGGAAGGTCTGGGGAAGCTTCTTTTTAAGATGAGGTGGTTCCATCAATGCTCAGCTCTCATTCAGACACTGATTCAGGGGTTTTCTCATTGCACCGCTGCCACAATCAGGGTTGTGGGAGAGAGAAGTGAAACCCTGGCACCACATGTGTGTCCTCAAGGTTCCCAGACTCATTTCTGGGAAGAGCCTGGCAGTGTGGGAGCAGCCCTGGCCATGGCTTGTCCCAGGGCTGGGCAGGGGGGCTCTGGTGGCTGCTGGAAAATCCGGGAAGTGGCTCTGTTAACACAGGATGGAAGGAACAAAAACCCCAGCACCATTAATCACCTGCTTCAGCTGAGTGTGCACATTTGGAGGGGAATGTTTACAGAGCACTTCCCGTGCTCAGAGGCCTCCTGCACCCTCAAGAGAATTAATGGCATGACCTCCTAAAAGGATGCGTGGCACGCCCAGTGCATGGAGTTGCCTCTCAGAACAGTTCCCAGATGGGAAATGTCCAGGTCCCGTGACGACACTGGGTGCAGAGACAGGCATGTCCCTCCCTCAGCCCTTGGGACCTTCCCTGGCCTTGGCTGCAGCCTGGCAGGATGGGATGGGGCAGAACAGGACTCATCTCTCCACGGGGAGCTGGGCAGGAATGAGGGAGTGATGCCAGACCCAGGACAGAGGCTGAGGACCTTGAGGTTGGATAATGCAGGGTGTTCAACACCTTCTCTGTGGTAACACTTTCTCCATCTGTACCACAAGACCAACCCTCACAGGAACACCTGCTTCCATCCCTGAAAACACCCTGTTTGAGGAATACATGCACCCACCAACAGTGCTGACCATGGGCCCTGGCTCTGCTTTTGGGGCAGGGGCTGACAGGGCCCTTTCCAGCAGCTGTTGGTCATGGAAAGGCTGGTTTGCCAGGGCTTCTGGGGGAGTGATGTAGCCTGCAAAAAACAGGGATAGAGCTGGATCTGAGCCACATCCCGAGATGCAGGTGCCTGTGCAGGGCTCCCCGGTGGGGTGATGGGGGCCCTTGCAGCCACACGGGGACCCTTTGGGACAGGGGCTTTCCCGGGTTTGGGAGGGCTGCCGGCTTGGCCGTCGGCTGGGTGTTGTGCAAGAGCCAAACTTGGAAGAAAATCAGAAACCTCCCTCTGGAAATACCCCTCGGTCTGGAAGTTGTGGAGATCCTAGGGCCGGTGCTCATGGGGGCGGTTCCTACGGGGTTTAAGAAGGGCTGGGGCTGGAGCCAGCGGCCAGAAGGAGACAGCCCCGGCCAGCGGCACCCGCTCCCTGGAAGGGGGGAAGGAAGGAAAGAAGGGAAAACCAGACCAGCTGCTGCCCTGTGGGTGATGGAACCGGCTCCTGTCCTCCTCCTCCTCGGCTCGTTGTGGGGCTGCAGCGGTGAGTGCCACGGGTCCAAGAGCCACCCTAATTCCCCGACCCACTGTGCTGCCCTGCCCTGCTGCTGCTCTCCTTGCTTCGCCCTACGGCCCCAGGACCTCCCTGTCACTGAGCCGTGACAGCCACCCTGTCCCCACGCCACTGCTGTAGCTCCCTGTCCCGGCGCTCGGAGCTGCTGGTGACTGTCCCCTCCCCTGACCCTGCACTTTCCTCCTGCCCAGGGCGCCCCGCTGACAGGCTGGTGGTGACACCGCGGGAGCCGCTGGTGCCGTTTGGGGGCTCGACAGAGCTGAACTGCTCCTTGGCCTGCGCAGGGGGCAAGGTGGAGTGGAGGGGGCTGGACACCGCCCTGGGGACCATCTCCTCCTTCTCCACCCACAGCATCCTGCACATCAGGCACGCCACCGTGGCCACGGAGGGCATGAAGATCTGCCAGGGCAGTTGCCACGGGCAGCACTACCAGAAAACCGTCACACTGAAGGTCTACGGTAAGGGCTCCCCAGCCTGTCCCTCACTGCCTCCCCCCTGATCCAGGCAGCCCCTTTCCTCCTGAGCTATGCTGTGCTGCCAAAAATCACCCTTGATGCTGTCACTCCTTTCCAGCCCTCCCAGACAGGCTGAGGCTGGAGGCAGCTCCCCACATCCTGCGCCCGGGACACCCCGCCAAGCTGACCTGCTCGGCCACGCACCTGTATCCTCCCACTGGGCTGGCCCTCACCTGGTACCAGGGGCACCAGGTGGTGGACAACACAGACTTTGACTGCGAGGAGACCGACGAGGAGCTGTGTAACGTGGTTTCCACTCTGTCCGTGAAAGGGACAGAGGTGGCAGAAGGGGTGGAGTTCAGGTGCGAGGTGACGCTGCACGTCGGGCAGGAGACCTTCACGCGGGTGGCATCTTTGGTGGCAAGTGCTGAGGGTGAGTGCCAGGAGGGGCTGGGGACCCCAACCCCCACTGCCTTGTGCTCTTCAGAACAGCTCTGCCAAGCAGAAGCAGCCCCCACTTCTGCACCATGTCCCCATCCCTGTACCTGTCCCTCCTGGCAGTGCCCCTTTGCTCCTGCTCGCTGTGCCCAGGGGGTAGAGGAGATCGGGGCTGCAGCGAGCTCACCTGTGACTCCTGTGTGTTTGCAGCTGTGGTCACCTCCACGGGGAGCCCCAGCACAGTCAGGCCCGTGACCACCACAGCACTCCCTCCAGGGCCGAGTGTCCCTACAGATGATGCCACCACAGCACGGGAGCCCAACACCACCCTGCACCTGCCTGCTGTCACCAACCCCCCCTCCACGGAGCCCTCCGTGCCCCAGGACCTCATCGCAGGCAGCCCCACGGCACGCGTGGCCACCACCACCCTCCCCGGCGCTGGCACGGCGGGGACAGGGCCACCTATGGGGACAATGCCTGCCTGCAGCCTGCGGATCTGCTCGCTGCCTCCCACCGGGACGCGGGGCAGGGCCCTGCGCATCGAGTGCCACGCTCGGTGCGCCGGGAACGCCACGGTGGGCTGGCTCCGGACCCCCGCAGCCCTCTGGCAGTACCGGGAGGAGTCCGCGGGCGGCAGCTCCGCGCTGCGGCTGGACCGCGCCGAGCCTTGGCACCAGGGCCGCTACCAGTGCGTCCTGCTCGGCCACCGCGCCCAGACGGTCAGCCTGGAGGTGCTGGTCGTGGATGGTGAGCGGCGGTGACCTGCGGAGCCCTGTCCCCATCGCTTGGGTGGGGCTGCAGCCCCTGGTGTCGGTGCTGCGGGGATTCGCTCAGCCCTGGGCAGGCTCGGCTGCGGTAACAGCCCCGTGTGTTCGCAGATTCCTCCAGCTCCGGCCCTGCCATTGCCGTGGGGACAGCGGGATCGCTCTTGGGGCTCATCGTCACCGCTGCCGTGTCTCGACGCCTGTGGAAGCGATTCAGACCCCGGTAGCAGCTGTTCTAGGAGTGGGAGCAGCCGGCTGGTGGCCCCAGCCCTCCAGCCGTGTCCCTGCTGTCCCCCCCCTGTCTGTCGCTGGCCTCGCCCGGCCCCCGCCAGCAAGAAGGGGCAGGAGGGGGAGCAGCTGCCTGCGGCTGCCGCGGGAGGCAAGGCTGGAAGGGCAGTGAGCAGAGGCGACACAGGGACGAGGCCAGGGACAGGATCCCCGCGGGCTGGCACCGAACACTGGGCTGGCTCCGGTGCCTGGGGCTCCCGGTACCAGCGGGCGGGCGGGAGCACAAAGGCCGCTTGTCCCTCACAACAGAAGGTCCGAGGCAGCCCCGCGGGAGCGTGGGCTCGGCGGGCGGGTGGGACCGGTGCTCCAATAAAGAGCTGTTTCCGTTCGAGCCCTGAGCAAGTGTCCTTTGGGCCTGGGCGGCCCCGGTCTCCCGGCCCCTCACCGGCCCCAGCACACCGGCGGCGCCCGCCCGGTTGCCAAGGGCGGGGCACCTGCCCGCACTAAACATGGCGGCCTCGGCGCCCTTCGCGTTACCGTTGATAACGCGGCTCCTTTGCCCCAACTCAAGATGGCGGCCGCAGCCTCGCCCAATGGCGGCGTCC
>VXAX01004756.1:56570-70927 GCA_013399835.1 Leptocoma aspasia
AAGGGGCGAGGGGGCGTTGCCCGTCCTGGCCCCGCCTCCCCGGTGCCCCCGGTCGCGGTTATAGCGCGCGCGCGGCGCGGCGGGGGCGCGTGCGGAGATGGCGGCAGGCGCGGCGGGAACGCGCGCGGTCCTGGCGCTGCTCGTCTTGTGCTCGATGGCCGCCGGCGCCGCGGGGACAAGTACGGACCGGGCCGGGGTGGCTCCGGGCTGGGGGGGGCTCCATTCGGGCGGCCCGGGGGNTTCCCAGCAGCCGCTTCTCCGGTTTCCGCGGCTGAGGAGCAGCAGTGGGTCCCCGGGCTGTAAACCCTGAAGGTGTTGGGGATAATCCCCGGGGCGGGAGCGGCTCCGGTAGCCCCCGGGGGGCTCTCCAAGCTCCCCCCGCGGGCATCAGCGGGCTCTGCCCTGGGCTGGGGCTCCACGTTTCCCCTTCTCAGGTTTTGGAGGAGCTGATGGCAAACCCGGCCGTGTTTTCCCCGCAGCCTCCGGCTCAGCCCTCGTGCGCGAGGTGCAGATGGAAGAGGCTCGGTTTGGTCGCCAGTGGCGAGCAGCTGGTCCTGGCTGTTCGGGGTTTTGAATAGTTAAACAACTCGTAGCCTATTTGCACTTAATTTAGTAGAACCAAACCCTAAGAGTGGGAGGATCCTGGAAAAGCCAAGCGTGTGCTTCGATAGTTTCTTTCTACAGAACTGCGTTTTAATCCTGCAGGGCAGAGCCTCATAAACTTCACGCTTAGCACCTGGAGCTGCCCAGGTTGGCCACATCCCGCTCCCTCTGTGGCTCTCAGGGCTCCCTGCCAGCCCCCTCCTGCCTGGGGCTGGCACTGGTGGGACCTGGAGGAGGCAGTTCCTGTCGCGGGTCTGAAAAGCCCTGGAAGGACGAGCTGGCCATCAGTTGTGTAATGCCCATGTCCTGCCTGGCCATGCCTGGGCTTGGTGTGGAGCTGTGCTGGTGCCTCGAGGGAGCAGAGTGGGGGCTGAAAGGTGGGGTTTGGCCTCTCAGCAGTGTTTAGGTTTGGCTTTATGGGGCAGGCTGGGTAGCAGCTCACCCCATGGAGCATGGGTCGGTGTGTGGCTGGACTCTGTGCCCCTGGGGGGGAGGGACCCTGACTTTGACCTGGCCGTGCAAAGCTTAAGGGCAGATTTTATAGCTAGTTTAAATGGCAAAAAAAGTGTTAGATCCTCAACTATCCCCTCCCCAAAGCAAGAAACAAAGGTCAGGCCAGGCAGGAACATGTACCCTGTGGGGCAGTGGGGCTCTGGCCAGGCTCTGCCACCCCAAGCACGTCCCACTGCTGTTAACACCCCGGGGACTCCTCCCTCTGCGGGGGGAGAGGTTGTTTTTAGTTTGAAGGTGACTCTGGAGAACGTTATCTGGTCTCTCTGCCCGTCCTGCTGGCTCTGATACCACACTGTGCCCGGGGAAGCATCCAGCTCAGCTCTGTGAGGAGCGCCTGGGCTTTGGGAGCTGAGTCCCACTTGCAGCCCCTCACCCTCTGGAAAATGTGGCAGCAGCCCTGATGGATCCCAGTGGGTTGGTGCTGGCCATTCTCCCGTGCCTTGGGCTCCACAGGCGCCTTCCCCAGCCCAGAGAGCCCACGGGTGGGATTTCCTGCTCTCAGCTTCCTGGTGGGGACAGGGAGGACATTAATCCCATGGCAATCCAAATGGTACTCGCTGCTGCTGCTGCTTGCTGGAGCCTTTTAACCTGTTTGAACTGCACGAGGTACCCTCTAACTCGGAGCAAATAACCTTGCACAGCTTATTTTGTCAGCGTACAGTAATCACCTTGTAGCTGTAAAACCCTTGATCTTTACCAGCTCCCGCTTTAACTCGGGCTGCAGTTGGAGCAGACGGGCTCCTACAAGTGCTGTGGGCAGTTCCAGGGCTTGTCAGGGTTGGGAGTGTTTGATCACAGGCCTGTGGTGTGGAAAAACCCCTTCTGGCACACAGGTCAGTGGTTCTGGGAGTGAAACCCAGCCGATAGCCCCATCCCATGACATCTCTGGGTACCCCTGAACCTCCTGCTCTGTTAAAAATTGTGTCTGCTTTCTCTTAAGGGTGCCTTGGCCACCCTCCCATGGGAGGTCCTTTCTCTTTCAGCTGTGCTTATTCTTCAAGGCTTTCAAAGCTCTAGTAGGAAAAGCTAGTTTTTCCTTTGAAAAATGTGGAATTAATTTCTTTAGGGTTCAAGCTTAGCTTACAGGCTAACTTGTGTCTTTCTTGAATTTGAGCAAACTTGGGTTTGTGACACTGATTTGTTCTACTCTCACAAAAGGCAGTCTTAGGATTTCTTGTTAAAACATCTTCAGGCTTTCAAAACCCCCCAAAAAACTTTTCCTAAGCCCACTTCCTCTGTGCCTGTACACCATGGTGCATCCATGGCGGGTTGTGTATAATCACAGAGTGCTTTTTTAACTGAGCAAATTAATTCCTGGAAGGTTCTTGGGGTGCGAGCTGCCTGTTAGCACAGGAAGGATGTGTCTCAAGCTCAACTCCTTCTTCTGAAACCTGGCTGGGGGTGAGTCACGTAGTGACCTCGACCCATGCCTGATGGTTTTTCCCGAAGTGGAGCTGCTGAGCCTCCCTTCCTGCCTGCCCTGGGAAGGGCTCCTGGGGCTGTGGCTGCTGCCCCTTGCCTGCCCTGGAGCCTGAGGGCATTTGGCTGCTCCTCTCCCTGCAGGACCGACCTTTGGACTGGCTGATTCCAGCACTGAGCCCTTTGGCTGCAAGGGCAGAGTGAAAAATCCCCAAATTCCAGCCTGCAGCTGCTGCCTGTGCCTCTGGTCTGTTGGTTGCCAGTTCAGCACTGCAGGCTGGTCTTGCCTGAGATGAAAAGTCAGATTTCACTGTTTGTATGACAACAAATTTACAGGTTTCCTCACCTGGCTCGTGACATCTTGCGGTCTGCAAGACTTTTCTCCTCCTCTGAAAAAGTTCTTACCTCGGGGTCGTGCTCAGGAGTTCCTGCTGGGCACCCTGGGGGGCTGAGGGATGGAAAGGGGGTGTGGGCAGGCGAGGGGCAGTGCGTGTGTGGCTGCTACGTGTGGCTATGCCACGGCGAGGGGGGGCCTGGGCCCCGGCCAGCTCCCAATTACGGTCAGCAGCCCGGGGCTGTGCAGCGAGGGGGAACAGACACGTTCCTCCTGGGGCCACAGGGACACAGTGGAGCCCTTTTCCTGTTCCAGCTGTCTTAATCAAACTGGCTGGGACAGGGGCTCGGTCAGGGTCCTGCTGTCTCAGTGTCCCCAACCTTCTGTGGTGATGTGACCTGTGCAGCACCTTGCCAGAGAGCAGCCTGGGGAATGTGGAGGCTGCATAAGCCCTTGAAACACAAATGTAGTGTTTTCATCCTGAACTGCAAGTGCTTGGGGGCCAGACAGGGGCCTTGGGCTGTCCCTCACAGCAGGTGGGGGATGCCAGGGGCATCCAGTTTGGATAGTGGCACACCCCGAGTGCTGGTTTTGCAGAGGAGCAGATGCAAAATGCAAGTGAGCAGCCCAGGCAGAGTTCAGAGTGTGCAGGGGAGGGAGGGGAGAGTGCGCTGATGTGCAGACAGCGTGCAGCCTCTTCTCGCTCACCGAGGGTTAATTTTTGCTTGTGGAAGGTGAATTCTTGCTTTGCACTAACACTTTGCACTAATACCTCTTCAACTCATAGCTGGTTTTATAAAGTCACCGCTGTCTCAAAAGAGACTGACTCAGGACAGCGTGGAGCTGTACTGCGAGGCGATTGGCAATCCCATCCCTGAGATCCAGTGGTGGTTTGAGGGCAACGACCCCAATGAGACCTATGCCCAGCTCTGGGATGGCGCACGGCAGGACCGTGTCAAAATCAACGCCACCTACAACCTGCACTCCACCAGCACCATCTCCATCGCAAACCTCACGGGCGACGACTCGGGCATGTATGAGTGCCGGGCTAGCAACGACCCCGACCGCAACCACTTGTCGAAGAGCCCCAAAGTCAAGTGGATCCGTTCCCAGGCGAACGTTTTTGTCATCGAACGTGAGTGGCCACGCCGAGGCCTTGGCACTTGCTCGGACACCGGTGTCTTGAGTCTCCTGCCATGCTCACCCCTGCACCTGTGTCCTGTGGCTCCCGAAAGCTCCCCCCACCCCCCCACCCCCCAGCTGTAGAACTGAGAGACTCCCACCCTCTGTCGATCTCCCCACCACCTGTGACTTGACCCGGAATGGCCCTGCTCAAAAAGGGTTGTGGCTTCCCAATCAATTCGCCCTCCGGCAATCCCGCGCCTTTTTCCGGAGCCAAAGAAACCTGGAACCTGCCGCTTATTCCTGAGCGCCTCCGAGCCCTGGTGCTGGCTGCAGAATTGAGCCTTGATTCTGTGGTCGACTCTGCCCTAACCACCACTGACCAGCGGCCCTTCCCTGTGGCTCGTCCAGCTCCCGCTCCTTCCAGCAGCCCTGCTTTGAGCTCGCTTCCGTGCTGGTGAACCCAGACTTGTTGGGGAAACAAATCTTGCTTTGAGGTCTGAGGTGCAACCATTTTTGAAATGGCCGTGTCTGTGTGACACTTGAGTGTTGGTGTCCTTGCTTGTCCCGTGGACGTGGCAGGGTTCCCTGTGGCAGAGCGGGCGGGGGAACGCCGCAGCGCCCGGGCTGCTTCCAGTGCTAGAAACCTGGGAGGGGGATTCAAGTCCTGCTGAGGTTTCCCCCTGTGAATCCTGAATAGGAGAGCTGCCTTCTCAGCAGAAATGTGCTCTGGAGTACAGAGCTCCAGCAGAACCCTTCTTCCAGTGGAACTTGGATAGGAGGAAAAGGAAAATGCCTGTCAGCCCTGGCAAAAGCTGGGATGGAGATGGGATGGAAAGGAAGGGACCATAGGGGTACTGGGGCTGTGCAGTGGTGCTGCTGATGGCAGCTGCCTTCTCGGACAAGTAGAAATGCCTGAGTCATCTTAGGTTGCATAATTTACTGCTGCCTGGCATATGGAGGCCCAGGACCTCTCTGTGTTCTCCCTGGAGTCACTAACTAAACCCTTTGGGCTGCCTCAGGTGACACACCTACTGCTGCCACATGATCTTGTCTGCTCCCCCTCAGCACAGAGGGTCCTGGCTGCCCTCTGTGCTACCTGCAGGTGTCTGAAGCTGCTCAGGTGCTGGGAGGTGTTGACACACAAGCTGTGTGGTGGCTCACAGCAGCGCAGAGCCGTGCTCTGCCCTTCAGAGTGACCTTTTCCATTGCTTATTGAGCACTGGGCTCTGCTGGGGCTGCACCCGTGGGAGGCACAGCAGAGATTCGGGTGATGCAGGGCACAGCAGCCATCCTGCTCGTGGGGGGAGCAGCTGCAGGGCCAGTGTGGCCATCCCAGGTCCACTCAGGCCTGGTCACCTGGTGCTGGCATGGGTCTGGTAGGGAACTGTGTGAAGGTAAGTGGAAGCTGGGAATACAGACAAGGAGCTGTGGGGTTTGTGTTGCAGGTTCTTGGGTACCACATCAGCTCTGCCATACTCTGGGTTGATTTAAATCCAATTCTTTATGAATGCAGGTCCAAATATTGCTGCTGAGTTCACTGAGAGTTCTGGCAGGCTGACCCTGAGCTGTAACATGTCTGCACCACACCCCACCATCACGGGCCACAAGTGGATTCACAAAGAGAAGATCCTGGAGGAGGATGAGAACCCTGGTGCTTTTACCACCTACATGTGAGTGTCAGGGCAAGGTCAGAACCTGAGCACGGGCAGGTTTTTTTCCCAGAAAGCAGCTGGTGTTTGCTGTCAGCTGGAACCAGGGCTGAGTTCTTGCAGCCCTGCTGATGGGGTGGAGTTTTGGGACTGTGGAGCACAAGGTGAGTTTAACAGAGTTTTGGTAAGGCCCAACACTCTCCTTTATGGGGAGGAGGGAAGCAAAAAGCAGGAGGAAGGAGCAGTTTTGTGCCACATATATCCTCTTAGAAAGAGATTTCCTGATTTTAAGCAGGTGTTCAGCTGGACCCTGGTTATTCAGTGTTCCAGAGCTTTGAAGGAACCCTGCTCTGGGCAGGCCACCAGCTGCCCACTCCCTGTGTGTGGAGCGAGAGGCTCAGTGCATGTTGGCTCTCCTTGGGGCTTTGTGTCCCATCCCAGAGTCCAGCTGTTCTCCCAGAAGGAGGTGCAGGAATACCAGCCTTATTGTGGCAGTGCAGTGAGCTTTCCTTTCTGATTACAGTCAGGCCTGGCTGGCAGTGACCCAGCAGCTGTGGAGGCATCGTGTCCCTTTGTATGGCAGTGCCGACGTGCCTGTCTCCCCATAGCAACAGGGAGCTGAACAAGGATTAAAGTATTTATAACCCAGCCTCCCTCGCGTGACCTCAATTCCTCAGCTGAGTGGTTTTTTGGAAGTGGGAAGCGCCGTGCAGGGCAGGAGTAACAAACAGCCCCTTGTCCCAGTGCAGCCATGGGACAAACTGTGGGCCCCTTCCCTCGAGTGGGTATTACTGAGCAGCAGAATGGGATGTTTGTTGTTGCAGGGCTGCATAATCCACTAAATCTCATTGCAGCAGCTTTACAGGAAGGAGAATGTGAGAGTTTTTCCTCTGTGTGGGGATCAATCCAGAGCAGCCCAGCCTGGGTGATCTTTGCCACTGCTTTGCCCTGTGTGTCACTGAGCTGGGACAGTGATCACTGGCTTGACAGACCCGTGTCAGATGTGGTGCACATGAAACCCTCTTCTGCCACCCTCAGTGTGTGAGGAGAGTGGAGACTTGGCTTGCTGTAGGTGCACAGTGCAGCATAAATATTCAGCTGGAACGGGGGAAATTTGCTGTGGAGGAGGCTGCTGATGCTTGTGGGTGTCTGATTCCCTGAGTCTGGAGGTCAGTATCTCTGGATAAGTTGTGCTGGATGCTTACCTGAATCCTGTTTTATTGCCGTGGTCCGTTCATTAACAAAGGACTCTTGACAATAATATCAGAAGGCTAAATATGATTTATTAAAATGACTCCATAGTTCAGAAGGATTTGGGCTATAATGTGCCCAGGTACAGAGCTCAGATGATTACTTCTTCCATGCTTTGTGCTAGAATGCTTACAATATCATAGAGATAACAGTCCTTCACCTCATAGGTTGAAAGAGAGTAGACCTCCATCTCCCTATACCAGGAGACAGGCAGAGAAATCCAAAACGTCCTTGAAACACACACTAGAGATTTTGTTTACAGAAAACTTATACAGAGTAAAAGACAGTAAAAGATGCTTTCCCATAGGAAGATTTTTCTACAAACTTGCACACAGAGAAACTTATATGTTCTTGCAACACTGTTTTTGGTAGAATTGAAGGGACGAAGGAGGAGCACTCTGGTGTCTACGAGTGCATCTTCGAAGCAAACCCGCAGATAAGAGGACAAGTGAATATTTCTGGTAATTTCATCTCTTTGCTCCTGGGGTCTGAGGAGGGGTGTGGGGAAGCTGTGGCCTCCTGAACACTTTGCTGGGGTGTCTTTTCAGCTGGTTGAAAAGCTGCTTGCTCCCAGGCCTCATCTGGCTGCAGGGCTCTGCTCTCTGAGAGGCAGTGCCGTGGTCAGGCCATTCCAGTGTCTGCAGGCTCAGCCCTGAGATCCTGCATTAAACCAGCCTCCTGTGGGCATGTTCCCATGGGAATGATGGATAGAGGGATAATACCTGCTGGACAAATCTATTTGAGCCTTTCCTGAAGCAGCTTGAGGCACTTCACTCTTTGAAAATGCCAAACTAGTGAGAGGAACAACCTTACTGAGGTTTTGGGGTAGCTGATTCTGGTGAGGGTGGGCTGCAGGAAGCACAAATCTGTGTGATTTCTATGATGAGATGTCCAAATCTTTATTTTTTTTTCCTCTTGCCTAGTTTCCCCCCAGGTGACAGCATACAAGAAGTCTGAGCATGGCAATGAGGGGGACACGGGTGTGCTGACCTGCAAGAATCCCTCTTTCCCTGCTGTCACCACTTGGTCCTGGTACAAAAGTGGCCATGGGGTAAGTGCTGTGGTTTATTCCTTCTCCCCTCCTGCCTGGTCTTTGTGCCACCAGAACTCAAAGCTCAGTTCTCCCCAGAAGGAGCATTTCTGTGGCCACCAGGCAGCACTGCCCTGAGATCCCTCCTCTTCCTCCTCCCTCCAGCTCCTGGAGAACGCCTCTGGGAGATACATCATCAAGTCCAGCGGCAACAAGACAGAGCTACGCATCCTGAAGCTGGATATTGAGCAGGACACGGGTGACTATTTCTGCAATGGCACCAACCCCTACGGCAGCGGGGACGCCACGGTGAACCTGCGCGTCCGCAGCCGCCTGGCAGCACTCTGGCCCTTCCTGGGCATCGTGGCAGAAGTCCTCGTGCTTGTCACCATCATCTTCATCTATGAGAAGAGGAGGAAGCCAGATGAAGTTCCTGACGGTGAGAAGCACCTGGGTTTGAATCTGTCCGGGAAGATCGAGTGGTTTGCAGCTTGCAGGGTGTAGGGAGTTCTGGGGTCCCTTTCTCAGAGGAGGGGTGGTTTGAGGGGACTCAGGGCACTTGAGAAATCAGTCTGTACCACGCCACTTTAGCCCTGAAGCTGCCTGTAATTGCACTGTTTATGGCAGTCTTGCAGTGAGGTCTGGAGCAAGAGAGGATTCTGTGCAGGTCAGCCTGACCCTTTGTCTCACCAGTTCCCCTGCTCTTTGCTCAAGTGCTTCCCTCGAGTGTCTGCAGGGCTGGATTTGCTTTGGCAGCTCCCACTCTGGACAAGGTGGTTTGTAAATAAGTACTAGAGCTTTTGTGGTGCTGCAGAGCTGGGAGGGACTCTGTCAGTGGCTCTGTAAGACCAGGCTTGTGTTCAGTTCAGGATGTTTTGGGTCATCAGATCCACACATCCTGGATCTCAAAGAACCTGTACTATCTTTAATCTGTTCTGGAAGCACCAGCTCCTCCCTTTCCTTATCGGTGAGGATCTGCATTGTGTCAGCCTCCTTTATCTGATGCTGTTAACAATGCAGTGTGAGTGCTCTGTATCCTTCCTGCCTGGGATCCTGCAGGGCCCCTGGCCCCCTGCAAGGAGCAGGCTCAGGAGAGGTGCAGCAGAGGGGAAAAAGGTCAGATGCCTCCCCTAATTGCAGGGCTTGGAATTCCACTCGATGCAGTTTCACAAGCAGGTATTCTGCCCTCTGACAGCCCTGGCTGGAAGGCAAGCACTGTCTTAAAGATGTTGTAGCTGCATCTCCCAGCAAAACCACTCTGTGATCTGGTTTGTGATGGCATCAGTCCAGGTCTGTGGGGTGCTGACCTGTCAGAGCTGTAGCAGATGCTTTGACAGGCAGGTGGATGTGCTGAAATATCCTGATGCTCCTTGGCAGGAGGAGCTGAAGTTCCCAAGTGCTCATGGATGAGGGTACAGCATCACACCCCTTTGGTAAACACACATGGCTTTACACTTCCCTGGTATAAAGGGGTTCTTTCTACCCCAAAGTCTCTGTAGCTTTGCCCCTCCCAAAAGGTGACAGTGAGCCCTGTCTGAGCCAGTTCCCCACAGTACTTTTTGTGAACTGGACACTCCTGTCACCTGGGATGAGGTGGGGACAGTCTGGCCTGTCTTTGGGGTGATGTCCTTGCTGGTGTTACCTATCCACTCTTCCTTTCTCTGCTGCTGGGTGCCACCTCACATGGTAAGTAGAAGATAGTTCAGCAGTGTGTCTGCCTCCATCCTCTCACCAGCTGTGAGCAGATCCTGGTGCCCAGGGCAGCCCCAGTGCCTGGAGCATGGGACTCCAGGGCTGGAGAAGAGGTGCTGGGGAGCAAAGGACACAACTGGGAGCCTCCTCTTGAGAGGTGGCAGATCTCAGGGAGCTGGTGAAAGGCTGCAGGGCTTGGCACGTGTTGGCAGAGGTGTTTCCTTAGCTGTGCTGCTCAGAACGTGGTGTGCAGTGTTTGTTTTGATATCACAACGTGTGGGGAGGGAGAAGGGCTTCCTGCTGCTGCTGCTTAAAGCCTCATTCCTGGAACGTCCTGTTTGGCTTCCCCTTTACCTGCTGTGAGTGTGCTGGGATCTGGGAGCCATCCCAAGTCCTGGTGCCGTGGGGGTGAGCACAGGGGATGGATCAGGGCAGCTGATCTCACCAGAGGAGCTCTACCCTCCCCAGTTCTAAGTGGTGGTGGAATGGCTGCCTGGAATGCAGTTCCCACTGCTTTAAGGAGAGGCAGAGGTCACTTTGGATGTCCTCTTCCCTGACTGAGTGTTTTTTGTTTTCTCTGTCTGTGTTCCTGAATGTGAAGATGATGATGGAGGCTCTGCACCACTGTGAGTACCTTGCCTGTTCCTATTTAGCCAGATTTGTACTGGTGGATCTCATCCAGCCAGGGAGTCTGCTCTAAAGATAAAAAGCTTTATGCAAAGATAAAAGCTGGCTGGTTTGGGATAATACTCAGTGGGGGGAGATGTCACCCCATGGTTCATTTAATTCATTTAATGTGCCCGTGTGTAAAACCACACATAGCTGGGGTGGCACCGGTGCCTGACCCTGCTCTGGGATCTGATCTGCACCCTCTGCTTGGCCCTGAATTACATTAATGGCTGAGGGGTGCTGGTGGGGGAACTTTCTGCTCTCCCTTTCCTCATTCCCCTTCTCCCTTCCCAGGAAGAGCAATGCCACAAACCACAAGGACAAGAACGTCCGCCAGAGAAATGCAAACTAAGAGCAGGGCAGGTGAGTGCCAGGGCAGAGCCTGGAGCAGGAGCTGCAGCATCTGAGTCTGCTGAGGCTCTCTGGGAGAAGCCACAGGCTCTTCTGGGCTCCACCAGCCCCTTTCCAGCCCAGTGCAGCTGTACTGGTGCCAACAGGGTTTATCTAACTGGCTTTTCTTTCTCTCCTGCCAGGTGACGTGTAGATGAAGAACTCGTCTGGACAATTTTGTTTTCTTTTAATTTTTTGGTAAAATAGCACCATGGAATACTAGTGCGTCCTTGCGATTCAGTTACTTCACTTTCTAAGGAAACTTAAGTTGTAGAATATAAAATACGCTNTTTTTCTACCTGTAAATGTAAATCCTTTGTTCCTGGTAGTCTAGGTCTCTGGCTGTCTCTGTCCTAGGTTATTTCATGTTGGTACAGGGGGGGTGGGAGTGCAGCTGTGTCCCACCTGCTTGTTGGGGGTGAGGGAGGAGCTGCTTTGGTGGCTGTTGGGAGACGACCTGATCTGACCAGAGGGTTCAGGAAGAGGTTCTGTGTCTTTCCCAGTGTGTCACCAGGAGCAAGGCTGCACCTTTCCCTGGCAAAGGGCTCCTTCCTGGCATGTCCCTGTCGGGCAGATTCCCAGTCAGCTCCTGCCGAGCTGTTCTTGGTTACTCTGAAACAGGCAGCCAGGAGCTGGATGCTGGATAAACGATTGCTGTAACTTATTCCATGGGTTGTTCATGTCTGTGCAGTGGGGAGGGGCAGGGTGAGCCGGGGCTGGGGGTGATTTTAAGGTTTAATAGCTTGTGCTTGAGCCATGTGTGAGTGACGTGGGGGCCTGTGAGCAGACAAGTGCTCAGGGGAGTCTAACACCTTTACTGCTGGTTAGCATTGAACTGTTCCATCTGTTAACACTTCACAAATAAAGATGATTCCTCTCTCTTTTTTTCCACCTCTGGACTCTGGTCTCTTCCCTCTGGGCTGCCTGACCCTCTGGCTGCAGAACACGATGCTGTGTCTGGGTTTGGTGCCAGCTCTGGCTGCTCTCTAATTGCTGAGGAGATGCAGCTCGACGGGTGTAAAAGCCTTAATGGAGGGAGGGAGAGGTGTTCCCTGCTCTGCAGAGCCGGGAGGAGCCTGGGGCCCTGGGGCACACTTGCCTGGGTGGGACAGTCTCCCCTTGCCCTGCTCCACAGTTCCTCAGGTTTTGTGGTTGTGGGGTCAAGGATCAGCCCCAGCCTTGAGGAGCCCTCACATGTCCTTGCTGTTTATGTGTCTCACACTTCTCTAAGCAGGTTTTCTGTTTGTTTTTTTCCTCCCTTTTATGGTTGGAGAGAGCAAAGGTGTGAGACCTTTGTGCACAGAGCAGGGCCCTGGGGCCTGGACAGGATCTGGTGGGGAGTCCCTTCTCTGCTGGCAGCCCTGAGCTCAGGGGGCTTCTCCAGCATTCCTGCCCTTGGAGTGAGGCAGCAGAGCCCACGGGCTGAAGAGAAGATACCCTGTGCTCCCAGCTGGCCTAAGGTGCCCCTGCCTGCTTCCTTCTGGGCTCATGACTGAACCATGGCCTTGCTCTGTAACCAGATGCTCATCCCTGGCTGGGATGGGACAAAGGGGGAGCATGGCTGTGGTGGCCTCTTGTACCCAGAGAGGTGGTGGCAGGGCTGGTGGCAGTGCTGCCAGCCTGGTGCTTTGATGGCTGGGTCTCTCCTGCCTGTGCCTCAGCCTTGCTGTGTAAATGGGTTATGCAAAGCTTTCACAGCCCCGGCCTTGCGCCATCCTGGTGAAAAATCAATGCATGGTTTAATTTCCTTTATGAGGATTATGGGTCCTGTCTGAGCCCGCTCTGGGTCACAGCACAAAGCACCACTTGTGCCTTTTGTTTGGCTGGGCAGGGACAGGGGGACAGCAGCCCTGGGAGCTGGGCAGGGGCTGGAGCTGGCATCGTGCTGCGCTGGGCTGCGTTGCAGTTGTCCTGGTGAGCTGTGGCACAGCCCTGCCACGGCCCAGGGGCTGCCACATCAGACCTTGGGGGCAGGGATGGCACAAACAGGCTCTGTCGTGTTCTAGAAAGAGGGAGATGGAGAGAAAGAGAGAGCAGGTGCTCTGAGCTCCAGGGGACCCTGCCCAGCCCCTGCTTCCCGACGCCTCGGGGTGAGCCCTGAGCTGCTGCCTCACTTCTTGCCTCCGGCGTCTCCAGCCTCGCGTTCAGGTTAAGCTGAATCAGTTAAGCTGAATCAGTGTCTCCACGTGCTGGGGGCAGCTCAGTGCTCTGCCCCAGGAATGGTTTGGGGAATTGGGCTGCTCGTGGAGGCAGCCGAGCCAAGCCCGGGCCGTGAAGTTGCANCCCGGAGCCGCGGGCTCGGGCCGGGGCAGCTCCGGCTCCGGCTGCTCAGGGGTGCTCGGGGCGCACCCAAGCTGCTCACTCCGGCGATCCCCGACACCTCGCAGCCCGGGGGAGCCGCAGCCGGACGAGCCCACTCCCGTGGCAGAGGGCAGGAGGTGCCGGTCCCGATGTTCCGTTCTTCCAGAGCATCAGCCCCCTTGGCGGGTGTCCGGTATCCAACTTCGGGNTGCACAGAGCAGGGCCCTGGGGCCTGGACAGGATCTGGTGGGGAGACCCTTCTCTGCTGGCAGCCCTGAGCTCAGGGGGCTTCTCCAGCATTCCTGCCCTTGGAGTGAGGCAGCAGAGCCCACGGGCTGAAGAGAAGATACCCTGTGCTCCCAGCTGGCCTAAGGTGCCCCTGCCTGCTTCCTTCTGGGCTCATGACTGAACCATGGCCTTGCTCTGTAACCAGATGCTCATCCCTGGCTGGGATGGGACAAAGGGGGAGCATGGCTGTGGTGGCCTCTTGTACCCAGAGAGGTGGTGGCAGGGCTGGTGGCAGTGCTGCCAGCCTGGTGCTTTGATGGCTGGGTCTCTCCTGCCTGTGCCTCAGCCTTGCTGTGTAAATGGGTTATGCAAAGCTTTCACAGCCCCGGCCTTGCGCCATCCTGGTGAAAAATCAATGCATGGTTTAATTTCCTTTATGAGGATTATGGGTCCTGTCTGAGCCCGCTCTGGGTCACAGCACAAAGCACCACTTGTGCCTTTTGTTTGGCTGGGCAGGGACAGGGGGACAGCAGCCCTGGGAGCTGGGCAGGGGCTGGAGCTGGCATCGTGCTGCTCTGGGCTGCGTTGCAGTTGTCCTGGTGAGCTGTGGCACAGCCCTGCCACGGCCCAGGGGCTGCCACATCAGACCTTGGGGGCAGGGATGGCACAAACAGGCTCTGTCGTGTTCTAGAAAGAGGGAGATGGAGAGAAAGAGAGAGCAGGTGCTCTGAGCTCCAGGGGACCCTGCCCAGCCCCTGCTTCCCGACGCCTCGGGGTGAGCCCTGAGCTGCTGCCTCACTTCTTGCCTCCGGCGTCTCCAGCCTCGCGTTCAGGTTAAGCTGAATCAGTTAAGCTGAATCAGTGTCTCCACGTGCTGGGGGCAGCTCAGTGCTCTGCCCCAGGAATGGTTTGGGGAATTGGGCTGCTCGTGGAGGCAGCCGAGCCAAGCCCGGGCCGTGAAGTTGCAGAACGAGCCCGCTGTGGTCCGCAGCGCCGCTTTTGGGGTGTCTCCTGCCCTGGGGCTCAGTGCGGGGCCCGCGGCTGTCGGTGCCCGGCCCGGGCACGGCGCTGGCTCCGCTCCAGGTGCCGTTCTGTCCCGCGGCACCAGGTGGTGCCACCGCCGCGCCCGCGCTGTCCCCGCGGCTCCGGGACC